>JAJOOD010008757.1:0-12500 GCA_029582525.1 Solanum tacnaense | reverse complement strand
ATTACTTACTACAAAAAAAGTATTCAATAATTCATCTAACACGTGGTTTTAAAAGTAAAAAGTACTTTAATTTTCTTTCAAAAATAAGAAGGAGGTTGTATGTGTCACAATCTAAATTAGGATAAAAAGTGTCATATCAGAAAAACTCATGAGATATATTAAATATATAAGTAAGCAGACCTTATACTTTAATGACGCATTTTAAAATTATGCTGGTCTATGCCCAGATACGCTAATATAACTAGTGAGTTAGGTGGTTACAAATGGTATATTAGAGTCACTTTGTGTTAGTTGTGTCGATGAGAGCTAATGTTCAACTGAGTTAAGCCAAAATTAATTCTGATAAGGTAGGACAACATCTTCGCTAGGTCTTGGCAAATCTCCTGTGGTGGGGCAAAACACATATGGTGGGACAAACCTGAACGAGGACATTGCCATTGTTTGGTTGGAAAATGCAATGTAGAATTATAGATACATATTTTATAACAGAGGGTTTATGCGACACCCTATTTTAGGATAAGAACTCTACGTCGACAAAACACAAGAGAGATACTAGGTATATAAGTAAGAAGTCCTAACACTGATCTAGTGATGTGTTTTAAAGCATTGTGGTTTTAGGCCCAGAGCAGACAATAAGACTAGCAAGTTGTTGGAAAAAAGGTCGTGTAAATAATATTTTAAGGGATAGAAGAGATATATTGGGGGATTTAATGTAATCTATTTGGGGGCATGATTCAGTTGTTGGCTCTTCGAGGTTTCATTTAATTTTCTCCCATTTTAGCGAATATTCACCTTGAAAAGAAAAAGTACGTTATCACATGTGAAGTTGCTAGGTGCTTGTTTGCTAATTAATTTGCTTTTCTATTCCATTTCTTGTGTTTTGATTTTATTTTCATGTATGAATAATGACTGAAAAATTGAACTAAAATTGATAACAACCAAACCAATAACCGACCCATAAATACCCCTATCTACGATAATGAGCTCATTTTGTACACTTCAGTTGTTCTATTCTAACTCGTATCTCAGTTTGTATTTTTTCTATCAGTACATCTATTTGTACATGAATCTCCTTGAATACATTCCAATTCATGTGTCTTATTTCTGTGATTCTTATAGTGTTGTTGCTAGCTCTTTTCTAAACAGCCTTTACTGTCTGCTTTCTAGTTAGTGGAGTGTCCATGAAACGCCCATTTGAAGCTTCTGGTGACTAAGTTTCTCACAAATGCAACATTTCACATTTTACCACATTTAAATTTTATATCACAAAATTCTTTAGCAAATAGATTTTTTCCCAAGAAACCAAAGTCACTTTCCTTTGTTCGTCATTGTTGCCCCATAAGCTAGAAGTATAGGGATTATTAATGGGGAAATTCTGTTACATCACCAAATGTGTTGAGTTTAACTTTGCTGAGGATTATGCAAGACAATATAATTGTCCTTTTTGTGTCATGATTAGAGTAAACTTAATCCAATTCTTATCTCGCTTGATGTTAGGCTCCTATATTATCTGATACACATTTTAATTGTCAGACCCAGACATACTGAGATGTTAATAGTACAAATCACTAGGTGACATTACAATTTATCTCATTACATATATAATTTTGAAATCTTCAACTTTCAAGTTAGTTGAGGTTAAATTATACATACGATATCATTTTCATATCAATGTCATCCACCATATATCCACTTTGTTTGAGAAAAAGATCCATAAGCATGCTTATTGTTATTCTATCACACGAGCAGTGGTCAATGTTTTTTTGCAACGTGAGATCATCAAAATGATAGAATATGAATAAGTCAATAAATTTTTTTACCGGATCAAAATGATAGAACATATCTTCTGTATCTATATATATCTATCTATTTATATATCTATCTATTAATATCTATCTATCTATACCTATACTATCTTAAAAACATGAACTACCAAGCATGAATGTTGAATTACTATAATACCCTAATTAAAAATACTCAATTTATTTTATTTATTTATTGAATTATATTATATTAAAAGTACATACCTTTTCACACTAAAGAATTGTGACTTTTCTGATGAGTTGTGACTTTTCCACAGAATTGTGATCTTTTCAAAGAGTTGTGACATGACGAAAGAGATGTACCTTATACGATGAGTTGTGACTTTCTCAAAGAGTTATGACTTTTCTGATGAGTGGTGACTTTTTCGAAGGGTTATGACTTTTCTAATAAGGCACAATCAGTACCTATTCATACTACTGATTGTTAGCTATACATATAGAGGTTCTCACTTTTAAACTACAATTTTATTAGGTTTTCTACTCTTATTATTCTTAAAGTATCCCACTTTTATTTGCAATAGTTGATTAGGTTCAAAATTCAACAAATTTGGAGTTCCCAATGAATTCTGATGTCATCGCTATTAGCAAAATGACAACGGTAACAAGAGCAAAGAAGATGATATCAAGCTGCAACAACTTCTCTGAATCGGTAATCACATGTTACGCACGTGTCGAAAAACTAGTATGTATATGTATAGGCTTCCATTGACGACAAAATGAAGAGCCCTATGAAATTTCAACACCCCGTATATATATATATATATATATATATATATATTTGTAACACCCCGTATTCGAAAAAGGGAAAATGATCATATTTTGGGAAGTTGCAGGTGCCAGCTACGACCCATGGGTTGAACCACACACCATAGGTAGGTCCTTGGGTTGGCCACCCTGCCAAGAAAATTGAGGCCAAGAACTATGGCCAAACATGCGGACCATAGGTCAGACCACGATCCGTGGTTCGAGGTCCAAATGTCATGTCTCTGACCACCATCGACGGTCGTGCAGCACGGACCGTAGATCGGTCCATGGCCTGTCGAAAGGTGGCCCGAGGTCTAGGAAAAACTCTATGTATCAACCAAAAGAGGGGTACGACAGACCATAGGTCCACCCACGGTCTGTCTGTCGAGGGGAGTCGGTGGTCAGCTGACAGTTATTTTAAGGAGCAGTTGGGTCTGTTCCTAATTAATTAATTCTTGTACTATGTTGTTTTGCCTAAGTATAGGAATCCTATTTAAGTCTTTTTACCCCCAAATTCATCATTTGCATCATTCTTCCAAATCCCCAAAAGAAGACCAAATCTCCTCCCAAATATTCTCTCTCTAGAAATTTAAAAAAGAAGAACAAGGATTCAACTAGGGTTTCAACCTAAGGCCTCACTTCCTCCATTGAAGATAATCAATTGGACTTGAGATATGGTAGGTTTCATTCATGAATATCTTCAATTCATGGCCCCAAATTTCTCTATTTCAAAAGGTAGAATTCCTCAATTTAGTTAGGGTTTTCTTCAATTACCATGGTTTCTTTTGATTAGTGATCTTAATGATTGAATTATGTTTTAATATGCGTGAATTGATGATTTACAATTCTTTTATGATGTCTCCACTATGAACCCATGTAAACCCCCATGTTATCCAAATAGTGATTATATGATTTGGGTTGTTGATTAAGAAAGAGGAGTTTTATGATCTAAAGTATGAAGTGATAGAATTGCATGAAAGGGCAAAGTATTGGTTTATGCATGATCTTATGAAACCTATGGTGCTTTGAGAGTAAAGTTCCAAATGATGATGTTCTATGTTGTGAAAGGCTATTCTCATAAACACATATTAGCATGATATGAAAGGTTTTATCACATAACAAGGATTTTTAGGTTGAAAGGCTATTCTCACCTAATTGAATTAAAGAGTAAGAGTTATCCTGATGAAACTTGCTTGGCTTCGTTGTCCAAGGACACCTTTCCATGAATGATAAGAATAAGTAAGAATTGACTATTCCGTGGGAATTATGTTTAGCACCGAGTGGATATTGATGTGAGATGGAAGTTCCCCCGTTAGTAGAGGTTAGGTTTCTTAAAGCAATCTCTTGAGATAGAAGCTCTCCCATTAGTAGAGAATGGGTTTCTAGTAACAATCACTTTATGCCTTAAACTATGTGCCCTCATAGGTTGATTAGCTAGTGGATCCACTTAAGCTAGAAATTCATAGATCTACCCTAGGCAAGTATAACACCCTTTTTCGGTATGGGAGACACCCGAGGATCATATTGTAGATCACATGGTCTCTATGCCAGTTAAGGTTAATTTTCCAACAACATGACTTAAAGTGAACTAAGGTTACTTCAAGAACTATCTCATATGTGTTCAAATATTTAAAGGATGATGTTAGCTTTCATTGACCATGATGTTATCACTTATGTTTTCTAACCTTCTTATATCATGCTTTACTTGGTCAATTGTGCATCATGAAATGAAATATTCCTTTTAGCATGTTTTAAATGTTGTTATGCATAACTATCATACTTGGTGAATTTTTTTTACTAACACATACTCTTGCCTAAATTTTCCCCAAATGTAGGGTTCGACAGACAAGGTTCCTAATATTGTGGCTTAGACTTGAGTGTTCTCGAGCTCTGCGAGTCCTCATGGTTCGAGGACGGATTCCATTGTTTTAGTTTCTTTATTGTATTTCCTTTTTGGGACATGATGTATGGGCTATGCCCAAGTTCATTCTATGGTATTAGATGGCTATGATGAGACATGAGTTTAGACTTCCACTATTCTATAAAATTGCTTTTGGATTTAAATTGTTGTTTTATTCTTATAGTTCTATTTCTTATTTTATGAAAGCTAAGTGGCTTGTATGGAGTCCTTCGGGGTTCTATAGGCCATGTTACATCTAGGGGGTACCCATAGGTCGTGAGAAACTTGGTAATAAGAGCACAAGATTTAAAATGGTCCTAGGATGTCTCATAAGCCATGTCTAGTAGAGTCTTGTTCATGAGCATGAAGTGCTCCACATTTATGAATGAGATGCTACAACATGATTAGGAAACTCCACTTTTTTCATTACACTAAAGTCGTGCCATAGAGCTTAACTCTATCAAGTCTCTCTCCTAATCCTTATAAAATGTTCTACAGGATATGTCTACTCGAAGGGCTTATACTAGAAGAAATGTGAGGGAGAATATGGAACAAAAAGCTCCTCCTTAAGCTCCTCCTTATGACCCGGTTGCTCCGTTGGCCGAACAAGTTACAAATGCGGACTTTAGATCGACTTTCAAAGTGTTGGCTCGAGCCGTGACAACCCAATTCAATAGAGAGGTGGTAGTCCTAATGAACCCAAATGTGGGTACGGCGACGTCAAAAGTGAGGGGCTTGACGAGGATGAAGCCTCCGAAATTTTATGGCTCGAAGGTTGAGGAGGATCCTGAAGAGCTTATCAATGAGGCCTATAAGGTACTTGCTATCCTGTGAGTGAATTCGGTGGTGAAGGAGGAATTGGCCGCTTATCAATTGAAAGGTGTTGCTCAAGTGTGGTACAATCAGTGGAAAGAAGCGAGACCGGTAAGAGCGGGTCCTGTAGAGTGGTGTTTCAATCTGCTTTTCTTGATAGGTTCTTTCCCCTTAAGATGAGGGGAGAAAAGGTGCTTGAGTTCATTAACCTTCTTCAAGGAAGTATGAGTGTGAGGGAATATGCTCTAAAGTTAACACAATTGTCGAAATATGCTCCAACAATGGTTGCCAATTCTAGGGCAAGAATGAGTAAGTTCGTGTCGGGTGTGTCCAAAATGGTGGTTCAAGAGTGCCGTACCACCATGTTCATTGGTGACATCTACATCTCTTTTCTTAGGGTGCATGAATAACAAATTGAAACAGAGAAACTCAAGGAAAAGTCTAGAGAGCTAAAAAGGGCTATGACCGGTGATGGTAATTTATGTCATGCTATATCTGATGGACATGGTCGTCCCAAGTTTCGACAAGGGTTTTCCGGTCAAGGTTCCTCCAATGCTCTTCCTTTGTTTAACAAGGATAGGGTATCTAACCCTAAGCCTCAAGGAGGATCATCATTGGCTAGGTCTACTTGTGCTAAGTGTGGGAAGATGCATGATGGAAAGTGTTTATTCGGCACAAATGGTTGCTTTAGTTGAGGGAAGAGTGGTCACAAAATGAGGGATTGCCCAATGCTTACGAATAAGGGGAGAGAGGTAAAGCAAGCTACTCCTAGTGGTTTGGGTTCCAAAGCTCCCAAGCAAAATTACTTCTATGCACTTCAGACTCGAGGCGAACAAGAGGGTTTTCCCTATCTTGTTACCAATATGTTGAAATTTTTCTACCTTGATGTTTATGCTTTACTTCTTCCCAGTGCTACTTTGTCTTTTGTGACGCTAATTGTGGCTATGAGGTTTGATGTACTTCCCGAAGTGTTATTAGATCACTTTTCTGTCTCTACTCCTATTGGTGATTCTATTGTGGCTAGGAGGGTCTATAGAAAGTGTCTTATTTCCTTATCCCATAGAGTTACTCTTGTTTACTTAGTAGAGCTTCACATGTTAGATTTTGATGTTATCCTTGGGATGAATTGGTTGCATTCTTGTTATGTTTCTATAGATTGTAGGACTCGTGTGGTCAGATTTTTGTTTCCAAATTAGCCTATCCTAGAGTGGAAGGGGGAAATTCTATACCTAAGGGTCAGTTTGTCTCTTTTCTCAAAAGCTAGAAAGATAATTTCGAAAGGTTGCATATATCATATTGCTGGTACTCTTGCCTACATTTTCTGCAAATGTTATAAATGTTTTTATGCATAGCTGCAAAAGAAGGAACATTTCATCTCATGACATGCAATTGACTAATAGAAACATGATATAAGAGAGTTAGAAGACATAAGTCATAACCTAATGGTCAATGCAAGCTAAATCATCTATTAATCTTTGTACACATATGAGATATTCCTTCAGTAATCTTAGTTCACTTTTAATCTTGTTGTGGGAAAATTAGGCTTAACCGACATAGTAACCATGTGAGGTATAACATGATCCCATAGTGTCTCCCACATCGAAAAGGGTTGTTCTTCTTGCCTAAGGTAGAACCATGAACATCTAGCTTAAGTGGATCCACTAGTTAATCATACTATGAGGGCACATAGTTTATGGGATAAGGAGATTGTTAGTAGAAACCCGGCCTCTACTAACGGGAGAGCTTCCATCTCAAGAGATTGCTTCTAGAAACCCTGCCTCCATTGAGAGCTTCCATCTCACATCAATATCTAGTTGGTTCTAAGAATAATTCCCACATAATAGTCAATTCTTACTTAGTCTTATCATTCATGGAAAGGTGTCCTTTGACAACCAAGCCAAGATAGTTTCATTTGGATAACTCTTACTCCTTGATTCAATTAGGTGAGAACAGCCTTTCAACCTAAGAATCTTTTCTATGTGAGAAAAACTTCACATCATGGTTGTAAGTTTTATGAGAATATCATTTCAACAACACAACAACAACAACATCATTGGCACTTTACTCTCAAAGAACCCTTAAAACATTTACATAGTTTTCATAAGATCATGCATAAACTCATACTTTGCCCTTTCAAGGTTCAAATATTACTTTCAATAACCAAATATAGAACTCAAGCATTAGATAGGGATTATGTCATAAATTCATGTGATTCTATCACTTCATTCTTGGAATCATAAAGCTCCTCTTTCATAATCAACAACCCACATCATATGATCACAATTTGGAAAAAACATAGGGGTTTGCATGGGTTCATAGGGGAAACATAATAAAAACATTGTAAATCATCAATTCATACATATTAAAAGATAATTCAATCATTAATTTCAATAATCAAAAGAACCCATGGTGATTGAAGAAAACCCTAGCTAATTAGGGGAATTCTACCTTTTGAAATAGAGGAATTTGGGGACTCCATGAATGAAAGAAATTCATAGATGAAAACTACCATACCTTGAATCCAAATGCTAGCTTTCAATGGAGAAATGGAACATTATCTTGAAACCTTAGGTTGAATCTTCTTCTTTTTCAAGTTATAGAGAGGGAATATTTGAGAGTAATTTAGTTTTCTTTTGCGAATTTAGAAGAATAAATTAAATGGGGTAAATTTTGGGGTAAAATGACTTATATAAAGTCCTACACTTAGGCAAAACGACATAGTATAGGGATTAATTAAGTAGAAAAAGACCCAACTGCCTCTAAAATTAACTGCCAGCTGCCACCGACGCCCCACAACCGATGGACCATGGATGAACTGATAGACCATGGATGGACCTACAGTCCATCCTGCACAACTGTCAGTAACTTCAGAGAATTTTAGGCTAACCTACGGACCCCCGGTTGACAGACCGCGTGGTCAGACCTACGGTCCGTCCTAGTGAACCGTCGATTAGTTTCAAAGAGATGAAGTTTAGGCCTCGAACCACGGACCATGGTCTGACCTACGGTCCATAGGTTTGACCGTCATCTTTGGCCTTAAGTAGACTGGCAGGGTGGCCAACTCACAGACCCACCTACAATCTTTGGTTCAACCCATGGGTCGTGGATGGCACCTGTAACTTCTACAATTTGACTAAACTCCATTTTCCGTATACGGGGTGTTATAGATAGACTTACTTCCGCTCCGGTTTTGACCTTACCAGAAGGTACGAATGGCTTTGTGGTATATTGTCATGTCTCTAGAGTTGGATTGGGATGTGTGCTTATCTAGAAGTGTAAGGTTATTGTCTATGCTTCAAGACAACTTAATATCCATGAGAAGAATTATCCTACCCATGACCTTGAATTAGCGGCGGTGGTTTTTGCCTTAAAGATAAGGAGGCATTACTTGTATGCGGTTCATGTGGATGTGTTCACCGATCATAAGAGTTTGAAATATGTGTTTAGTCAAAAGGATTTGAATCTTCGCCAAAGAAGGTGGATAGAATTATTGAAGGATTATGATATGAATGTTCTTTATCACCCCGGTAGAGCTAATGTGGTAGAGGATTCTCTTAGCCGGTTGTCTATAGGTAGTGTGTCTCATATAGATGAAGAAAAGAAACACTTTTTTTCAAATGTTGATATATTGGCCCGATTAGGTGTTCAATTAGTGGATTCCACCAAGGGAAGTGTTATGGTTCATAATGGGTCCGTATCATCTTTTCTGACAGATGTGAAGGTTAAGCAAGATCTTGATCAAATTTTTGTAGAATTGAAAAAAACCGTGCCCAAGAAGTCTATTGGGGCTTTCTCCCAAGGGGCAGATGGGGTACTTAGATATCAAGGTCGTTTGTGTGTTCCGAATGTTGATGACTTGAGTGAACAGATCCTAGCAGAAGCCCATAGTTCTGGTATTCTATTCACTGGGATCCACTAAGATGTATCGTGATTTGCGGGAGATCTATTGGTGGAATGGGATGAAGAAGGATATTGCAAGATTTGTGGCTAAGTGTCCTAATTGTCAACAAGTGAAGGTTGAGCATCAGAAACTGGGAGGTTTATCACAAGACATTGGTATTTCTACTTGGAAGTGGGAAGATGTGAATATGAACTTTATTGTAGGGTTACCACGTACACAGAGACAACATGACTAGATTTGGGTAATAGTGGATTGGATGACGAAATCTGCTCACTTCGTTCCTGTCAAGGTCTCCTATTCGGCAGAAGATTATGCTAAGTTGTATTTGAAAGAGATGGTAAGGTTGCATAGAGTGCCCTTGTCTCTAATTTCCGATCGAGGTACCCAATTCACTTCTCAATTTTGGAAGTCATTCTAAAAGGGTCTTGGTACAAAAGTTAAGCTTAGCATAGCTTTTCATCCCCAAACAGATGGGCAAGTGGAGCATACTATTCAGACTTTAGAGGACATGTTAAGGGAATGTGTAATTGATTTTAAGGGTTATTGGGATGACCATTTGCCATTAATTGAGTTTGCTTACAATAACATTTATCACTCGAGTATTGATATGGCTCCATTTTAAGCTCTCTATGGTAGGAGGTGTAGATCTCCTATGAAATGGGTGAAGTTGCCCTCATAGGTCCCGAATTGGTACATGAGGCCATAGAGAAGATTCGACTTTTTAGAGAGAGGTTGAGAATGGCTTAGAGTCGGCAAAAGTCCTATGCCGATGTTAGAAGAAGGGACATTAAATTTGAGGTTCATGATTGGGTTTATTTGAAAATCTCACCCATGAAAGGTGTAATGAGGTTTGGGAAAAAAGGGAACTTAGTCCCGCTTTGTAGGTCCATACCAAATTTTTAGACGTGTTGTTAAGGTTGCATATGATCTTCAGTTGCCCAATAAGTTTGCATCGGTGCATCCAGTTTACCATGTCTCTATGTTGAAGAAATGTGTTGGGGATCGAACATCCATAGTTTCCTTAGAGGGTTTGGAAGTTAAAGAGAATCTTGCTTATGAAGAGGTTCCGGTTGAGATTTTAGACCGGCAAGTCAAGAAATTGAGAAATAAAGAAGTTTCTTCCGTTAAGGTGCTTTGGAGGAATCATTTAGGTGGTCTATGACACATCAAATGAAATATAATTTAATCATCTTTCCAACGCAACTGGTTTGCTAAAATACCATTTCGAAGTAAAAAGTTATGCTCGTTTTAGTGAAGCCCTGTTGGGCAGAGTTTGAACGACGACCCTTACAGATGGTTAGTAGGTCAACGGACGGTCCGTAGGTCCCTTCGTGGATGTCCTACGTTAGCTTTTATGTTGGGGCCAGTTAGGTCTTTTTCCTATGCGTTGGGGCCATAAACTACGTTGTTTAATACCTAAACTACGTCATTTTACTTAGTCTAAGCCTAATAACTTAGTTATACTTACCCAGAACCCTCATTCTCCAAAAATCATCCAAACTTCGAGCAAAAAGAAGAGGAAAAGTCGACCAAACCTCGTAAGAACTAGAAATAGTGTTCTTCAAGATTCAGCCTCGAAATCCAAAGGATTTCTCTGTAGATTTCCTCACTAGGTATGTGGGATTTCACTAGAGGATTCCTTCATCCACTAGGTCCCTAGAATTCAGTCAGATTCTTGATTTCAATATCTTGCTTAAACCTAGGGTTTCTAAAACCTTAGATATTAGTTGTGATTTAGCTGTTAAAGTATTCCTATCAGATTATCATGTTTTCGTGGAATCGTGTATTAGTCCTTTGCATGAAACTCAGAGCCCTAGTTTTGTAGATTCTTTTAGTTCATGAATTACAAATGCTAGGTCAGTTAAACATATATACATGCTTCAGTTTTCGAATATCACATTAATCAGTATATAATTGTTACATTCTCATATTTGCAAGTTAGTATTTTGAGCTATTTAGTATTTCAGTCATAATGTATCATATACATATTCATTTGGGAGTAGGCCTAGCACCGAATGGACTAGGATTTCAGTGTACCCTCATAGTCTCAGAATTACGTGCCCCCTTAGGTTAAGTCCCCTCTGTCGGCATCAATTTTAGTGATCACACCAGTCATGCCTTTATTCCCATTGCAAGGTATATCGGACCCTTCGATGGGGTGCATATATCGGACACCACGGTTAGTGTAACACCCCAGAAATTCTATGACTTAAGATAGAGCCTCACCTTATGTATAATGACTTAAAAATAGTTAAAATGATGTTTATAAACCTAAACTAATGTAATTGACTTGGTTTGGACTTGTAAAAGTCTAAACGTCAAGAAACGACCACGACATCCGAAAACTAGAAAAGAATGTGTTCTAGTGTGTCCTTAGTTTTTGGGCAAGTTTGGGAGTGTCGTATGATAGTATAATCTTGTAAAAAGAGTTAGAATAGGAAAATATTTGTTTATAGGGTCAAAACATTCGAATACGACGCCCCGGGATCACCCTAAGGGGCCCGAAGGGGGACCCCAACCTTGGACAAGCAAGCTGCCAAGGCAGCTTGCAAATTGCTCTTGGAGGGAACAAGGACCTGTCGCAGACTTGCTCCCACAATGATCAAAAAGTTTGTTCGCGACGCAGTCGTGTCGCGGACTTTACTGTCTCGAAATTTCATTCCAAATATCTTCAGCGAATAGCTCTACGTCGCGACGAAAATGCAGAAATTCAGAAATCTATTTTTACTTCATTAAATAGTCCATTTTAGTGAGAGGTATTTAGGGTACTTTAGGGGACGTGTATATAATGATTTTTAAGTCAATTTACCTCACTTTTATCACTCAAACACAAAACCCCAAAGATTTAAACCTAAAGTTCCTCCTTCTGTCTACTCTCTCTCTTCTCAAGAACTCCATTGAAGAAGATTGGAGCTTCAAGAAGAAGATCAACTCTCCAAGGTTTCAACTCAGATTTTTGTGGTTAATTCGTCAATAAGGTATGGTTGCATATCACTCTTCGGATTCCTTTACCAAAGAGGCCCCTTCAAGATGAATTTCAAAATCTCCAATTTCTAGGTTTCAATCCTAAAACGTGGGTCTTTCTTTCTAAAATGAAATTGTTGTTATAAACTGACTTTGATTGATGTTATATGAACAATTATGGATGAATTTATGTTGTATTGGTGGTTTCTTGAAGAATTCCCCATGAGACCCATGTTTCTCCTTCTTTTCCTAATTCCAACCCTAGTTTGTGTTGGATATTGAATGAAGGCTATGAATTGAATGTGATGTTATGTAATTCATGTTTGTATGATGATTCTACCCTAGGTTATGTATA
>JAJOOD010008750.1:0-16158 GCA_029582525.1 Solanum tacnaense | reverse complement strand
TATAAGATTATCTAATTGATGTGTTTGTATGAGTCTGCATTAGCCCGAAAATAATAATAAAAGGGTCATTCTTTGAGCATGTGTTGTACTTGGTGTAAATGTTGTGAATGGTTGCACCCATTGTGAACTACAAGATCATGATTAAAAATGTTTGGTTGATTTTGAGGTGGGTTGATAAGTCCAAGGGTTGTGAAAAAGAGTTGATAGTCTAGAGATTGTTTGAGGACAAACAAAGTTCTAAGTGTGGGGTGGTGATCTTAGGCATATTTATATGCTTAAGTTGTCAATAATTTCCCATAAGTCAATTAGATTGAAAGATGATCTCTAGTCATTAGCTTAATTTTTGGTGTAAATTGGAAAGAGTGTACACTTACACACATGATTTGTTGTTTCAGGAACTCTCAAGGGAATTGGAGTCAACTTGAAGAAAAGAGACGTAAAAGAGCATGAAAAGGGGTCAAGGTTAAAGACCCCAGGGACAGGCGCACTGCTAGGCGCGAGGCGCCTGGGCCAAATATTCAGAGACGCCTCTCAGGCGCGCTGAGAGACGCGGCGCGCCAAGGAGGAAACTTCATAGGCCATTTCAGGCGCGGTGTCCCACCATGACGCCGACTTTTCCAGTGAAAATACAACAAAAAAGGAGTCCTTGTTGGTTGAGGATTGGGTCTTAGTTTTTCTAATTATTATAAATAGACCTATAGGGTTCATTAGTAAGGGGTCGACTTTAGATTTAGTGTGTAAGAGCAAGAATTCAAGTTTGTAATAGGTTTTAATCCCTTAACTCTTCTAATTTCTGAAAATTGCATGAACTATTGTATTTTCTTGTTTTCTAATAGCATGAGTAGCGAAACGCCCTAGTTCTGGGGCTGTAGCTACGAATGGATTGTTGATTATTTAAGGCGTTATGAATTAATTCTTGGTTGCCATTATAAGTTACTTCTATATTCTTGTTTTAGTATTTGTTGACTGGCCATCTAGAGATAAATCTATTGTTTAACCTTAAAATCGGGAGAGGAGATGTTAAATAGACTAGAGGATATAAAGAGCTTGATCGACCCGTTAAGTCGAGGTGATTTGTGTTCAGGAGAGACGCCCGGACGAACAACTCACTTGGTTATGAATTAGGATGAAAAATAAATGCTCGCCAATTAGTCTATTTATCCCCGCTCAACAATGTAGTTAGGTAGATAATTGGGGTTGGGGACGAGAGGTGTATAGCCCGACTCATATAATTAACCTTATAAACCAGTAACTTGACAACTGAAATTAGTTCTAGGCCGATAATAAGATACATGATATTCAGTATATGCTGCAGCCCTGGAATTGCTTTTTACTTGGTTGAAACAGAATATTAAAGTCGTTCACAATTAGTTACTTTCATTTAGTTCATAATTAGTTGTAGTCAACAATAAATCATCAATTCTTGAAAAGGTTACTTTTACTTTTATTTGTAGAATTAAGTGTTAAATATAAATTGATCATAAGTCCCTTGGGAACGATAACTCGTTTCCTAAAGAATCGATATTACTTGCGCGACCACGTACACTTGCGTGTATACTGGGGAGCAACAAGTTTTTGGCGCCGCTGCCGAGGGCATAGAAATTGATCTATATTCAATCTTCTTAAGTCTACACTTAATATATTAAGATATTAATTACTTGATCTTAGCTTGTGTATTGCAGGTACTTGATTTTCAGGTCTGGCTAGGAAATGAAATTTTGTCGAACCGTAACGAACCGGAAAAAGTTTTACGCAAGCACAGAAAAATGAACCAGGGACGACAAGGAGAATTGGGGTTAGGTATTCCGGGAAACTTTGATGATGATAATCAAGACAACGTGAATAGCCCGAAAATTATGAATAACCCAAGGAACCAAAATAGCCAAGGAGGATCGCCTGTTGTTCCCGCAGGACCAACCCGTGATGTGGCAATCCCACTCACAGCCAAATTGGCATCCAGTATTAGGAAACCTCCACCGGGGGGTAGATTTGAACTAAAGCAGAGCATGGTACAGATACTCCATACTAATAGGCAATTCACTAGTCTCCCCCATGAAGATCCTCAAGTCCATCTTAGGACTTTCATAGACATCACCAATACATATATCCCAATTGGAGTCTCATCAAACTATGTAAGGTTGACTTTGTTCCCATATTCATTGTTAGGAGCTGCAAGACGTTGGTTAACTCTGAACAACCAAACTCCATCACCACTTGGGATGATCTAGCAAAGAAGTTCCTGAGTAGATTTTTTCCATCCAAGAAAACCGCGAAGTTGAGAGGGGAGATAATAAACTTTGTTCAAAAGCAAGGGGAAGATATGTACCAAGCATGGGCACGTTTTAAACAAATGTTGATTGCTTGCCCACACCACATGCAAACCAATGAGGTACTCGCTCACCCTTTCTTTGAGGGTTTAGACTATAATGCTCATTCTCTCCTTAATAGTGCAGCAGGTGGACATGCCCTATCCATAACGAGTGAAGAGTTCTTCGCTTTACTCGATAAACTTTCTGAAGGGAACCAAGGGTATGAGGGGGAAATGTCTAGAACCCCAACCCAAAAGGCGGCAAGGATCTTAGATATAGACCAAGCTACTGCCATATATATGCCAAATTAGATGCAATGCAACATAACATTACATTGCAATTTAAACAAATAGCTCTAAATCAGGCTCCGATAAACGTAGTACAACAGGCAGCAAATTGGTGTGAGGTATGTGGTAGTGGAACTTATGAAACCGAGCAATGTGAGGCAAACCCGGATTTCGTAAACTATGTGGGTAATGCGCAAAGGGGTGGAGTGCAACAAAATTATGGTAATACTTACAACCCTAGTTGGAAGAACCATCCTAACTTCTCATGGGGTGGGAACCAAAACCAAAATCAGGCACAAGGGGTTAACCAATACCATTCTTAAGGGGCTGGGCAACAATACTACAATCCTAACCAAAGCTCAAATTATAGTGCACCAAAAGGGGGGATGACCAATGAAGAGCTACTCCAAAAGCTCATGACTGAAATAGGGACCAAATTAAATGCTAAAATAGATAAGCAGGATGAGAACATTAGAAACATCCAGATGTCCCAAATGAGTTTAGAGAAACAAGTTGCGTAAGTGGCTAATTCTTTGAACTTGCGCCCCCAAGGTGGGCTAACCGGTGATATTGAGCCCAATCCAAAGCAATTGCATGCGGTAAGTACTAGAAGTGGGCTGCAATTAGAGGAACTAGTACTAGAAGTGGGTTGCAATTAGAGGAAATAGCTCCAAAGAAGAGAGACACTGAGGTAAGTAACAAAGAAAAGAAGGTGGAAGAGGTAGTAAAAAGCTCTAATGTTGAGGTACACGTTCCTCAAAAGAAATTATCACCTCCATTTCCACAAAGGCTCAAAAAGCAGAATGAGGATGAATGCTTCGGTAAGTTTCTCTCTCTCTTTAAACAGGTTCACATTAATCTACCTCTGGTTGACATTTTGCAGGGTATCCCGAAGTATGCTAAATACGTGAAGGACATTGTGGCTAGCAAGAGGAGGCTCACAGAATATGAAACTGTGGCACTTACTGAGGAGTGCAGCTCAAGGATTCAAAATAGACTGCCCAAAAAGTTAAAAGATTCGGGTAGTTTTACTGTGAAGATTACAATTGGGCAAAGTGTTCATTTCCAGGGGTTGTGTGATTTAGGGGCAAGTATAAATTTGATGCCCTTATTTTTGTATCTAAAGGTTGGGTTGGGTAGTCCAAAACGAACCACTGTTATTCTTCAACTTGCTGATAGATCCATTGCTAGGCCAAAGGGGGTGGTAGAAGATGTGTTAGTGCAAGTAGGTTCATTGATTTTTCCGGTAGATTTTGTGGTCTTAGACTTTGAACCAAATCCTGAAGTTCCATTCATTTTGGGACATCCTCTTTTGGCCACGGGTAGATCATTGATTAATGTAGCAGCTGGTCAATTAACCATGAGGGCACATGATAAGGTAGAGGTATTTGATGTTTACCGCGCTCTAAAATTGCCTTCTATTTATGAAGAGTTGTCTGCTATTACTGTGGTTGATCGCATAGTAGAGTCACATTTAGTTGTGCCCGAAGACCCCTTAGAAAGAGTGTTAATAGGTCATAAGAGAGATGAAAACACTGAGGCTCAAGAGATAGAAACATTTATGAATATGGCACTTGTGGAGCCTCACAAGCGGAGAGTGGAACCATTAGAGCGTGAGTTAGGGCCACCACCCAAACCCTCCATTGAGGAAGCCCCAAAGATGGAACTGAAAACACTGTCGGCTCATCTCAGGTATGCATTTTTGGGTACTAATGAAACTTTGCCTGTTATACTTTCTGCAGAGTTGTCTGAATTTCAGGTTGGAGCAGCATTGCAGATTCTAAAGCGGAGAAAGAAAGCTATTGGATGGCAGATGGCTGACATCCATGGGATTAGTTCAGCGTTATGTATGCACAGAATCTACATGGAAGAGGATCACAAACCAAGTGCACAACATCAATGTCGACTAAATCCTTTGATGAAAGAAGTGGTGAGAAAAGAGGTAATAAAGTGGCTAGATGTTGGAATTGTGTACCCAATCTCTGATAGTAAGTGGGTAAGCCCGGTACAATGTGTTCCCAAGAAGGGAGGTATGACAGTGGTAAGGAACGAAAATAATGAGTTGATTCCTACTAGAACAGTGCCAGGTGGAGAATTTGCATGCATGGATTACCGGAAACTAAATGATGCTACCCGGAAAGATCACTACCCCGTTCCCTTCATTGACTAGATGCTTGACCGACTAGTAGGGCAGGAGTACTATTGTTTCTTAGATGAGTATTCCGGTTACAACCAGATCTTGATTGCACCCGAGGATCAGGAAAAGACCACGTTCACTTGTCCTTATGGTACCTATGCTTTCAAACGCATGCCATTCGGACTTTGCAATGCACCGGTGACTTTTCAAAGGTGTATGATGGCCATTTTTCATGATATGGTGGAAGACTTTGTAGAGGTGTTCATGGATGATTTTTCCGTCTTTGGGAAGTCTTTTGAGGTATGTCTCCGGAATCTTGATAAAGTACTTGCTAGATGTGAGGACACTAACTTAGTTCTAAACTGGGAAAAATGTCATTTTTTTGTAAGAGAGGGAATAGTGTTGGGACACAAGGTGTCTAAATCTGTTTTGGAGGTTGATAAGGCTAAGGTAGAAGTTATTGAGAAATTGCCCCCTCCCATTTCTGTAAAAGGTATGCGTAGTTTTCTGGGTCATGCAGGTTTTGGAGGTTGATAAGGCTAAACCAAGGCTAATTTGATGGATATTGTTTCTCCAAAAATTTGACCTTGAGATCAAAGATAGGAAAGGTACTGAGATTCAAATAGCAGATCACTTATCTAGGTTGGAGGATTTTTCACATGTGAATGAAGGTGAGTAAATCCGAGAAGATTTTCCGGATGAACAATTGATGGCATTAGATATCTCTCAAGTTCCATGGTATGCATACATTGTGAATTTGATAGTAAGTGGCGATTATCCTTTGGGTGCAACCACCCAATAAAATAAAAGGCTCAATCATGATGCCAAGTTCTACATTTGGGATGAACCATTCTTGTTCAAGCAAGGCGTAGATCGGGTAGTGAGAAGGTGCATTCCGGAATCTGAGGTTCACAAAGTGCTCGAGAGTTGTCATGCTAGCCCATATGGAGGTCACCATGGAGGAGAGCGTACTGCTCATAAGGTACTACAATCTGGTTTCTTTTGGCCCTCGTTATTTAAAGATTCTATTTCTTTTGTGAAGGGTTGTGATAAATGCCAAAGGTTGGGTACTATTTCAAGAAGACATGAGATGACGCTCAGTAACATTTTGGAGGTGGAAATCTTTGATGTGTGGGGTATTGTCTTCATGGGTCCCTTCCCACCATCTAGTGGAAACCAATACATTCTTATGGCTGTGGATTATGTTAGTAAATGGGTGGAGGCTGTAGCTCTTCCTTCCAATGATTCAAGGTTGGTGATAAAGTTCATCAAGAAGCACATCTTTACTCGCTTTGGCACTCCAAGGGCAATTATAAGTGATGGAGGTAAGCATTTCATTAACCATCTTGTTAAAAATCTTCTTGCTAAGTATGGTATTCGTCAAAGGTTGCTACAGCTTACCATCCTCAAACGAGTGGCCAAGTAGAGGTTTCGAATAGAGGTGAAGTAAATTTTGCAGAAAATGGTTAATGCGCAAAAGAAGGATTGGTCTGAAAAACTAGATGATGCATTGTGGGCATATAGGACTGCGTACAAGACACCAATAGGGACTTCTCCCTATCACATAGTATTTGGGAAAACATGTCACCTTCCAGCGGAATTAGAACATCAACCATATTGGGCAATCAAGAAGTTGAACTTAGACCCCGAGCTAGCCGGTAAAAAGAAAGTGAATCAGCTACATGAACTTAAGGAGTTTAGGCTCCACGCATATGAAAATGCCAAACTATACAAAGAAAAGACAAGGAGGTGGCACGACAAACGCATAGTAGCTCGTACCTTCAATTCGGGAGATAAGGTACTACTCTTTAACTCTAGACTAAGGTTATTCCCCGGAAATCTAAGGTCGAAGTGGAGTGGTCCTTTTGAAGTGGTCAGAATGACACAACATGGGGTTGTTGAGCTTAAAGGTAAGACTGGCCTTACGTTCTTGGTCAATGGAAAAATGGTTAAACATTATTTCGGTGAGGATTTGGAGCGTGATCGGAAAGATCTTGAGTTAAATGATGAATGATCTAAGTTGAGTCGTGCCGTGACGTTAAATCAAGCGCTACATGAGAGGCAACCCATGAATAAAATGTAATAGATAGGTAGTTCGTCTTTGAATTCTGGAAATTTTTATTTTACCGTGGTTTCAATTTTTAGAAATTAAGTTAGTAATAGCTAGATAGGATTTTCTTTCATTACTTGTAACTTAGCTTGTAATAGTAAAAAAATAAATCGAAAATGACTGAAGCCAGGCGCACTGTATGGCGCGCCGCACCTGGCTTGAAGATTCAGAGAACCAGTAGGGGCGCGTTGAGCCACACGTCGCCCCTATATCGCGCCACCCCCATTTTGTTTTTTAAAAATCAGATTTATACCTGGATTCAACCCGACCCATCCCTTAGATCCCTAAATTCACTCATTTTTCTCCTCATTCTCCCATTCTAACCGCCCCACATCCCCCATTCTCTCAAACTCTTTCCATCTTCTTCCTCCCTCACTCTCCAAATTCCTCCATTAACACACCTCCCCCTTTTTCCTACACTTTTCTTTCTCCCAATTTCTTCCCTCTCTTTCTCATACCAACTTTCTTTTTCTTCTTTCCCTCCCCACTACACACTGCTAACGCCCCCCACCCCCAAGTTTTATTTTTTCTTTCTTCGAATTTTATTTTCTTTTCTCCATTTATCTTGTCTTAACAGGCTACAATGGCACCAAAATCCAAGAATGTGGCGGGTTCGAAGAGAAGTAGAAAAGGAGAAGCTTCCGGGTCCTCTAGTGACCGGGAACCAGTGCAAAAATTTGGTAAAAAGGCTGTGGAAAGGTATGGGTGGGAATGGTTCGAATGCCAGAGAGAAGCAAAGTGTATGGGTGACGAATTTGTAAAAGAGGTAAGGTTATAGTCACAATTTCCTGATATATATAAGATTGTTCATGAGTTGGGTTTGCAGTTTATATTTGACAATTTGGGAGATTGCAATTTGACGTTAGTGAGAGAATTTTATGCTAATTGGCTAACTGAAACAAATATAAGACTTTGCTTGTTAGGGGGAGAGATGTCAAGTTTTCTGCCCGAATTCTGAATGAGTTGTTAGGAACCCCGAATTGTGACCCTGATGAGTTTAATAACTTGAAGGATAAACCTCCTTATAGGGATATCCGACATACTTTGTGTGGGGTTGATTCGATTGCTAGGTGGGAGCGGAGTAAGGATACTGGGAGGCATATTACCCTCCATTTTGCTAACTTTAATTAGGTTGCTACGGTCTGGCTAAAAATAGTTTGTAGTGTGTTGTTGCTTGCCAAACATTTAACTGAGATGACAAGAGATAGGGTGGTGTTAGTCTATCTGCTGATGAAGGGAATGCCCATTAATGTTGGGGCTATCCTGAGGCAAAACATGATGAAATTTAGGAGCAATTTGAGGTGGAGATTCTGTTACAGGGGGTTAATCACCTATTTTCTGACGGCTGAGGGTATTGAAGAGAAAGCAGTGAACATGACTGTTGCTTACCACCCGGATCTGACGGGTAAGTTGGTTGATGTGACCCGCTCCAAGGCGCTAGACAAGTCTCATGGACATGTCTTGTCTACCCAAGAGAGGCAATTGCAGCTGCGGATAGGTGGTTGTCCAGTTACAGATGCGGAGATGGAGACCATAGCAGAGCGCTACCCCTTGACTGAGAGTGCAACATTTTTATGCCGCACTGGCCCCGCATTCTTAGAACCTTTGGATGATGATGAGGCTACTGCTGACGAAGCTATGGATGATGAGGGGGATGATGCTGTGGATCAGGAGGCGAATGCCTTGATGGTGTTTGATCGCGATGACGACGAGGCCTAGAGGCCCAAGGGGTATTCCTAACTCTATACTTTGCTTTAGTTGTGCACTGAGGACAATGCTTATTTTTAAAGTGTGGGGTGGGGTAATATGTCTCTGTTGTATATAGTTTTTTACTGCTTGCCCTACCGAGTCTAGTGGTAAGTTTAAATTTTTTATTTTGGGTTCCTCAGCATTTGTTTTCGGTACTTTTACTGAGAATTGTCCCTTTGAACTGACTAGGACTAGTTTATTGCTTTATTAAGTCTTAGAGTAGGATTGAGAAACCAAACTTGGCCTTTTGAAACTATGTCCCAAAAAGTCAGCCAAACGTCATGGGTAGTCACAAGTGGAAAAGTGTAATGGATTATTGACCTTATAGAAAGCATGTGTTCTTAATTTTGACTCAAAATAAAAATAAATGGGTTTAATTGTTTAATGATGTCGTAATGCAAGTTGTAGGAGCATGTTAGTTGATATATCCTTATATCTATCATAATGCCATGTGTGGTAAGAATTGATTTGTTCTTTCTTAACTTGATATCTAGAACTTGCCTTGTGTGTGTTGAATTAGTAGCTTGTATGACTTAAGGAATGTGATTGAGGCGCTTCTTTTAAATAGCCAATTCTTAACTCTACGTGTACGCCTCCCATTGAAATCATCCCTAGTGAAGCCCCATTGAGCCTATAGCCTTGTTTATTGATAAACCACATGATAAGCCGAAACCCGTTGTTTGATACCAAGTCTTTTGATCCAATGAAAAATCCTTAATGCACTATGTTAAGAAGAAGGGTTGGAAAATGTTGGTTGATATAGCTAAGGGTGGATTGATACGTTGTTTGAAAAAGGAAATTTTGTATTGGCCCTGATCCTATCAAGGATAATGTGTACCTTACTCAGATGTTAAAAATCTAGAGTTTTGGTGGCTAGTGCAAAGGCATGAAAAAAAAAAGCATGATGAAAACGAAATGAAGGGAAAATATGGAGCAACAAAAAGGGTAAATAGTCATGAAGTATGTACTAGGAGGAAAGAAGAGCTATAAATAAAAATTTTGGCAAAATAATGACATGTGCATTAGGGAGGTGTAGTCACTTAAATAATTCCTAAATATTCCCTCCCTTACCTTAAGCGAACGTTACAATCTAATGAAAGTCCTCTTGATACCTTGAGAAATATGTGCGAAAGTAATAATACACTATTGGCAAGCTTATGGTATGTTGAGAAAAGTAGGAACTTCTTTTGTGAGGGTGAATTGATTATTTGAAAAATAGGCCTTGTTGATATTGCAAGTTGTTGAGTGAAAGGCTTTACTAAACAAGAACAAGTGAGGGCATTCATGGCATGTATAAGATTATCTAATTGATGTGTTTGTATGAGTCTGCATTAGCCCGAAAATAATAATAAAAGGGTCATTCTTTGAGCATGTGTTGTACTTGGTGTAAATGTTGTGAATGGTTGCACCCATTGTGATCTACAAGATCATGATTAAAAATGTTTGGTTGATTTTGAGGTGGGTTGATAAGTCCAAGGGTTGTGAAAAAGAATTGATAGTCTAGAGATTGTTTGAGGACAAACAAAGTTCTAAGTGTGGGGTGGTGATCTTAGGCATATTTATATGCTTAAGTTGTCAATAATTTCCCATAAGTCAATTAGATTGAAAGATGATCTCTAGTCATTAGCTTAATTTTTGGTGTAAATTGAATTAGTGTACACTTACACACATGATTAGTTGTTTCAGGAACTCTCAAGGGAATTGGAGTCAACTTGAAGAAAAGAGACGTAAAAGAGCATGAAAAGCAGTCAAGGATGAAGACCCCAGGGCCAGGCGCACTGCTAGGCGCGAGGCTCCAAGGGCCAACATTCAGAGATGCCTCTCAGGCGCTCTGACAGGCGCGACGCACCTGGGCTAAATATTTAGAGACGCCTCTCAGGCGCGCTGAGAGGCGCGGCGCGCCAAGGAGGAAACTTCATAGGCCAGTTTCAGGCGCAGTGCCCCACCATGATGCCGACTTTTCCTGCGAAAATACAACTAAATAGGACTCTTTATTGGTTGAGGATTGGGTCTTAGTTTTTCTAATTATTATAAATAGACCTATAGGGTTCATTAGTAAGGGGTCGACTTTTGATTTAGTGTGCAAGAGCAAGAATTCAAGTTTGTAATAGGTTTTAATCCTTCAATTCTTCTAATTTCTAGAAATTGCATGAACTATTGTATTTTCTTGTTTTCTGATAGCATGAGTAGCTAAACGCCCTAGTTTTGGGGCTGTAGCTATGAATGGATTGTTGTTATTTATGGCGTTATGAATTAATTCTTGGTTGTCATTATAAGTTACTTCTATATTCTTATTTTAGTATTTATTGACTGGCCATCAAGAGATAAATCTATTGTTTAACCTTAAAATCGGGAGAGGAGAGGTTAAATAGACTAGAGGATATAGAGAGCTTGATCGACCCGTTAAGTCGAGGTGATTTGTGTTCAGGAGTGACGCCCAGACGAACAACTCGCTTGGTTACGAAATAGGATGAAAAATAAATGCTCGTCAATTAGTCTATTTATCCCTGCTCAACGATGTAGTTAGGTAGCTAATTGGGGTAGGCAACGAGAGGTGTATAGCCCGACTCATATAATTAACCCTATAAACCAGTAACTTGACAACTGAAATTAGTTCTAGGCCGATAATAAGATACATGATATTCAGTATATGCTGCAGCCCTGGAATTGCTTTCATCTTGCTTGAAACATAATATTAAAGTCGTTCACAATTAGTTACTTTCATTTAGCTCATAATTAGTAGTAGTCAACAATAAATCTTTCCAAGAGCTTTCCAACCATATATATAAGTACACCTATCTCATCCTGAGCTAGGAGTTATGGCCATTTGAAGTTGACCAAAACTCAGCTTTTCCTAACTTGAACAAATTTCCAGATTTTCATTCTTTCCAAAAACCACTATTTCCAATTATTAGCTTCTTCCTAGTTATTTCAAATTGTGAGATGTTACAATATCTCCCCTTGGGAACATTCGTCCTTGAATGAGATTACTCTTACTAGCCTAAGTGTGTAACATCAAGTTCAAATACCCAACAAGCAATTTCAAACAAACAACATGCGCACTCATAATTTATAAAGGTACTAAGAGGAGAATTAGTCCCTTTGGTCAGCATTTACTCCGGAATCAAAGAGATGTGGATATATCTTCTTCATATTCTCATCAGCTTCCCAAGTAGCTTCCTCAACAAATTGGTTTCTCCAAAGGACTCTAACTGATACTACTTCCTTAGTCCTCAACTTGCAAACTTGGTGGTCTAAGATCTGAACAGGAATCTCCTCATAAGATAAGCTATCCTTGATCTCAATATCTTCAGTTGGTATGATCAATGATGGATCGCCCATGCACTTTTTCAACATGGAGATGTGAAACACCGGATGAACCGCAACTAACTCTTGTGGTAGCTCCAACTCATAAGCTACTTTGCCAATCCTCTTGGATATTCGGTAAGGTCCGATATACCGGGGACTAAGCTTCCCCTTCTTACCAAACCTCATAACACCCTTCATGGGTGAAACTTTAAGATATACCCAATCATCTACATCAAACTCCAACTCTCTTCTCCTAACATCAGTGTAGGATTTTGACGACTCTGTGCCGTATTCAATCTCTCTTGAATCACTCTCACCTTCTCCATTGCTTGATGCACTAAATCTGGTCCTATCAATCCAACTTGACCAACTTCAAACCATCCAATAGGAGATCTGCATCTTCTCCCATAAAGAGCTTCATAAGAAGTCATTTGGATGCTATAGTGGTAACTATTATTATATGCAAATTCAATAAGGGGTGGGTAATCATCCCAATAACCTTTGAAATCAATCACATAGGCCCTCAACATATTCTCTAAGGTCTGAATAGTGCGCTCTGCTTGCCCATCAGTCTGAGGATGAAAAGCAGTACTCAAGTTCACCTTTGAACCCAAACCCTTCTGAAAATATTTCCAGAACTGTGCAGTAAATTGTGCACCCTTATCTGAAATAATGGAGACCGGAACTCCATGAAGTCTTACTACCTCTTGAATATAAAGCTTAGCATAATCTTCTGCTGAGTGGGTAGTCTTTATAGGTAAAAAGTGGGCTGATTTGTCCTTCTATCGACTATCACCCAAATAGAATCATGCTGCGAGACCTTGGTAACCCTGTGATGAAGTCCATATTAATCATCTCCCACTTCCATTCTGGAAGTTTGATATTCTGAGTCAAACCACCGGGATTTGGTGCTCTGCTTTAACTTGTTGGCAATTTGGACACTTAGCAACAAATTCTACAATGCCCTTTTTCATACTACTCCACCAATAGACTTCCTTTAAATCACGATACATCTTTATGGAACCCGAATGAATGGAATATCTGGAGCTATGAGCCTCCTCCATGATCCTCTCTTAGATACCATCTACCATTGGTACACACAGTCTACCTGATATCTCAGTACACCATCTCCCCCTTGTTTAAAAGCTAACACTTTTTGCTTATGAACATTTGCCTTCAATTCAAGAAAAATAGGGTGGTCTTGGTCTTGCTTGCCTTTTACTTCTAACACTAATGATGATTCAACCCTATTCATCACCACTACTCCTTCTTATGTGGAATCCATAAGTCTGACTCCCAAGTGTGCAAGTCTATGAACATCTTTTTCTAACTCTCTCTTTTCTTCCTCAACATGGGTGGTACTACCCATAGACAATCTGCTTAAGGCATCAACAACAACATTAGCCTTACCTGGGTGGTAAAGAATACTCATGTCATAATCCTTGAGTAATTCTAATCACCTCCTCTGTCTGAGATTAAGATCTTTCTGAGTGAACACATATTGAAGACTCTTGTGATCAGTGAATACATCAACATGAACACCATACAAATAATGACACCATATCTTCAAAGCAAATACCACGGCAGCCAACTCTAAGTCATGGGTTGGGTAATTCTTCTCATGAACTTTCAACTGTCTGGAGGCATAAGCTATAACCTTGCCATTCTGCATTAACACACAACCCAAGCCAACTCTAGATGCATCACAATACACCACAAAACCATGAGTACCTTCCGGTAAGGTCAAAACTGGGGCAGTAGTCAACCTCTTTTTCAATTCCTGAAAGCTTTTCTCACAAGCTTCAGACCATTGAAACTTCACTATTTTCTTAGTCAACTTGGTCAAATGAGACGAAATGGATGAGAACCCTTCTACAAACCTTCTATAATTGCCAGCCAAACCCAAGAAACTCCTAATATCAGTTGGAGATGTGGGTCTAGGGCAATTCTGCACTGCCTTTATCTACTGAGTATCAACTCTAATTCTATCACTGGAAACTATATGGCCCAAGAATGCCACAGACTCCAGCCAAAACTCACATTTCGACAAATACAAGTTCCAAAAAATGTTTCTTTTGAAATGATACAAAAGTTACGAAAAGTTTTTTAAAAAAGTTTCAATTGTTAGTACAATAATTAATATTCAATACCTAGATTATGTACTCTTTGTCTCTTTCTAAGATTTGTATTGTACAATTTATTTATTTGAATAAATATACGGCTATTCGCCATGATTTTCTTTTAAAATAGTCTCTTATATTTAATCCAAGTCATTTTAGAAATTTAATTTTCAACTATTTTAATATTAGTTTAAACTTTAACATAAAATTGAATTTTAAGGTTTAAACTTTAAATTCAATATAAACTTTAAACTTTAAAGTCAATTTTAAACTTTAAATTCAATATAAAGTTATAAACTTTAAAATTTAAAGTCAATTTTAAACTTCAAAGTTTAAAGTTTAAACTTAAATTCAATTGAAAGTTTAAAGTTTTAGATTGAAGTTTTTTAATAATATAATTTTATTAATTAATAATATAATATTATATAATAATTAAAGTTAATAAAAAAATAAAAAAATTACCGGTATACAATGATCCGGTAAGAACCGGTTCCGGTCCGGTCCAAACCGGTTCCGATCCGGTAACTAAGGGACCGGACGGAACCTTTGGAAATTTCTGATAAAATCGGTTCCGGTAACGAAATCCGGTAACAAGGACCGGTTCCGGTAAAACCGGTCCTGTCCGTTTGCCAGCCTTAATCTCAAGTGTATATAAGATTACAAAAATTCTATGTTTGGGAGATTCTCTAATCGACAACCATCATTATGAGCTATGTGATGATACATTGTCTCGCCCACGCTGCCAGAACTGTCCTATAACTTGTCGGGATATAGAACGTCTCAACTAAGTGGATCCACTAATCTATACTAATTAGCATTAATGAATCATCTAAAAAGTATGACCCATTCAACCCACGTTGGCTACATGGTTTATGGAGACACTGAGTTATTATGAACTCGTCCCCACATCGGTGCTCAATACTACTCCCAAAATACTCAGCTCATATGTTTAAAAATAAAAACTCTTTCTGTGGTTTGAGATAATTACTAAAAAACTAGCTCAAAGGCTTCTCTTGGAATCTGTGTTTCCTTTCTTGTTTAAATGTGAAAACATTTACTCTTTGGGAATACTTAGTTTCCATATATTCATTTGAAGAAATGAACTTCATTTGATACTCTTACTCAACTCAAACTCAAGTCTTAAAACAAGTTTAAAAACATTTGCAAAAGACTCTCTTGAAAGAACTCTCTAGACTTGGTTCTTACCTTTCCTTGAATTTGAATTTATGGATTCAAGGTTGTGATTCATGTTTATAGAAGATTTCTAGATGTTTAGAAGTCATTTAGAGTAGTTATAATTTGATAGGAAGTGTTAGTACACTTTAGAAGGACTCAAGCGGGCTAAACGACGAAAACGAGTTTGGGCGGACGACCCTGGCGCACTGCTAGCGCGCCGCCCCAGCCTCAAAGTTCAGAGAGCCATTTCTGGCGTACTCCTGGCGCGCAGCCCCAGCCTTCCTAGCGCTACGGGGGCACATCGCGCCAGTATCCCCCCAGGCAAATCTGACGAATTTTTCCTCTCATTTTCTGATCTTAATTCGACTAAACTCGATCCTTTTTCTCAAATTCTCTTTAGATTCTGATACCCAAAACATATACACAAGAATCTAACTCAAACAACTCAAGGAATCAGCACTATAATCTCAAGAAACTCCTCAATCTCAACCCAAATTCAAGAACGAAAGAAATTCAAAAACACACATCAAGAACATTCAAACTTCCAATCTTTTTTAGGACGAATTCACACTAAAATAAACATGTTTGGCATGTGGGTGAACGAACCCTGTTGACACCCAATTTTGACCCTCCCCGATAGGAATTAATTCACGAGCTTCTTAATTTCCAAACGATTTAGAATAATTAGTTTTATAAAATTCAAATACTTTGCAAAGTCATCTTAAGTGATTTTGGTCGATTTTCATAATTTATAAATAATATATATTTCATATAATTTTATGTATCTATAATTAGTATATTTTATAAATATTTGGAAATCATCTCGAAAAGATTTTATTTTAAATATTCTATTAAAAGTAGTCTAGTTATATAATAGTTTATATTTTTGAATCATTAGTTTATTAAGTTAATTATTTTATTTCGTTAAGATTAAGAAGGTCCTTAATTAATTTATGAAAAA
>JAJOOD010008747.1:0-13325 GCA_029582525.1 Solanum tacnaense | reverse complement strand
CACACCTAAGTAATTAATTACCTAGACATATATAAATGCAACCAATAATCTTAAATCTAGAAAGGAAGGGTTAATTTAGAATTGAAATGCAATCAACTACACACCTAAGTAATTAATTACCTAGACATATATAAATGCAACCAATAATCTTAAATCTAGAAAGGAAGGGTTAATTTAGAATTGAAATGCAATCAACTCAAAGAAACAAATGAAGAGAATCTAGGAACTAATAAATTAACATTCAAATACGAGATACAATCCAAAGGGAGAAGAGATATGTACTCATACATGAATTACTACTACGAGTAGTTCATGGGATAATCCAAAACAATCCCTCTTCAAAAGAAAGACCTAATAACCTATTTATTCTGGGGTTCATTTTTCTAAGAAAAATACCAAGTACTCTCTAACTTTGGGATTCCTAATTTAAGACCAAAGACATGCATCTTCTTCTCTTTTTGGGCTTCTAATTGTCTCCCCTCTTTATATATCCACATGGGTATATTGTGGATCTTGAAGTTCGAAAAGAAGCCTTCAAAGTCATAATGGTCACCTCACATCCAATCATGTTGTCTGACAACATGATTACATTTGTTTATTCAAGTAGAGGACTTCTTCGAGTTGTGCATTTATCAACTGAAAAGACCATGTTATGCTATGTGAATTGAATCATTTAGTTTTTAAGTTTTAGTCATGTAGATTGTGTGTGATTTTCATGAAACAGTCAATATGGATTATGGTTCTGCACTAGGTGTTCCTTAAAGCCTTATGTCCAAGTCTTGCATGGAATAGAGGCCAAAAGACTTGGTCTCCAAGTTTGTGGATTCTTTCTCTTTTTTTTTAAATTTTAATGAAGATAAAGAATCCACAAACTTGGAGACCAACTCTTTTGGCCTCTATTCCATGCCAGGTTTGGATATAATGCTTTAAGGAACACCTAGTGGATTCTTTCTCTTCATTGGATGGAGTCTTAACAAATGTTGCGTGATTTGGTTTCTTAGATGACTAGGGAATTTAAGGCGGTCATGAAAAACCTATTGATGACTGATCTTATAAATAATTGTCTTCTCTATAATAACATGTTCGTGAAATTATAGAAATTTCAACTCCGTATACGACATACATTATGATCTAAACTTTCGTTCGACTCATATTTGGTTCAATTTTTTTGGAATATTTACATAAAAATAATTTTACCACATTTTGTAAGTGAGGTTATTACCATTTACTACATATATCGTCGTCTTTTTCTTTATGCAACACTTACACAGGAAAACATTAAGTGATTTTAGGAGTTGAATCACTCTTCTATGGTGAAATTTACTTGCATATTCCAATCATTTCTTTTTGTAATTTTGCTAAATACATGATTGCATAATATTTTTACCATAAGTTATGTTATTCAATCTCGAGTTTTCTTTTCAACTACAATACTCAAAAGTAAGATGCTTATTCAAAAATCAATCTACAAGTCTATAGAGTAAAATTGTCTTTTAAAGCAACAATAAGAAATATTAAATTCATATTATGGAATGTGAATTTTTAAAGTTATTCCAGTGTTATTAAAGTTGAGCGCCTTTGGCGACAAGGCGAGGCGAGGCCTCGCCGCCTATTTCCAGCGAGGTGAGGCGACCTCCAAAAGGCGTGCCATGGCGATCAAAAGGCGACTGGCTACTGACGTGGTAATGCAATTGGCGTCGCCTTTTTTTTTATAAAAAAAAGCCTGATTTAATAATTAAAAGCCAAAATTAGGCTTATTTTGGGTATTTTTGCAAACTCACCTCAGATTAGGCGTCGCGACTGCTGCTCCTCCTCTTCTCCTCAGATTTCGCAAGTCGCGACCCCTAGAGACTTACGTGACCTTCGCGAATCGCGACGCTGCTGCTCAGGTACGATTTACGCGATTGTTGTTCAGGTAAGGCCCGTGGAGACTTACGCGAATCTCTTCTTCTTTTCTAGTTCTTCCCATCTTTTTTTCTTCTTCTCTGTTTTTCAGCAGTACGACTATGCTGCTCTTTTTTCAGACCTCTATTTTTAGTGGTATACTGGTGGTGAAGTGTGAACTGAGTGCTCTGTTATGTTGTGCTACTCACTGCCTATATTTTTTTTCTTTCAAAACAATTTAATTCTTCTATAATTATTTCTTCCCTACTTAATTTAGTTTTATACTAATTAATATAGTATTTTGAATTATTAGTTCATTCAAGTTCTAGACTTTTAATATCTACTATTAATTTTTGAATTGAAATGTTTGCTAATATATGTTATTGCTATTAAGATTTTGGATATTTATATATGCAATTAAAAATTTTAATTTTTGGTATTAATTGGCACCTTAATTCAAAAAGGTGAGCGCCTCGCCTCGTGGCGATGCAGGCCCTTGTCGCCTTTCGCCGTCCAAAACACTGAGTTATTCTATGTTAGTTTGTTTCGGAGATAAAAAACACTAACTCACATCTGTGTCCCTCTATTTCTTTAGTGCCTCCCCTCCCCCACCATTTAAATTTCCACTCCAGAAAAAGAAAAAATCATACGAACTATAAGTACGTAATTTCTATTTACATTATATCTCTCACAAGCATTTATCAGAATGAGTTTTTTTTGCTTCTTCATACTGAATTCTCTCTTTTTTTGTAGAGTTATTTCCTTCTTTTCCAATTTATACTATTGAGTGATGAGAAAGTGAAAAATTGGATAACTATAAGAAATAGAGATACAATTATCAAATTGCTTACAATATCACTCTTTAAATCTTAAACAAAGCAGTCTCCATTGAAATTGCTAAAGAGGCATACATGTATAGATGCCTTTTTAGTTGATTATTTTTTTTGAAACCTGTAACATGTATTCTTCAGCATACCCTTTATGCTGGCCACCTCCAAAAGTGTGATTACAACGATAACTAATTACAAAATGCCTAGGAAGTCCATTATCTGTATTTCATCTTCTATACATTGTTCTTTACACCAAAAATAAAGAGTGGAAATGCATTTTTCCTTTGATCTTCTGAATGGAATTTGATCTTCCCATAAAAATTCTTTCATTCCTCTCCTTCCATATGGTCCACCATATGTAAGCTGGGCCAGTTTTTCACCATTTCTTCTGGCTTTTAATTCCTCCTTTCTGATCCAGCAGCTCAACAAATCTGCAGTGTTTTCAGCCATTTGTTCAGTTGGATGGCTTCATGAGTGAGGCATGCCTTTCTCACTGTCAGCCAGGTGAAGCATTTCACCTTGGTTGGTGCCATGCTTTTTCAGGTAGCTTTCCAGGGACCCTCTACTTCTTCCTGACAACTCTGATAGTCCCCTCTACTAAACTCTATTGACTGTGAATTGGCCATCTGTGTTGTGTTTCCATCTTATGGTGTCAGGTTCATTGGTAGTCCCTGTGAAGGTTCCTATTCTACCAAGCAAAGCAGCCACTCTTTCGACCTCCCAGTCATTCGAAAGTCTTCTGAAAGACAAATGTCATCCTTTAGCTGTCTAGATTAGTCTCAGTGTTGATGTTTAGTTGATGTTGATCCTTCCAGATTAGGCTTAGCGTTAAACTACTGCAATGAACATGTACCTAAACTTAGGGATCAAGATGAATGAAATAAGCTGATTTTACACCCCTCAATTTTCTACAACTCCACCTTTTTTCCTTCCGTTATCTTCTTTTCATTGATCAACTAATTACCATTGTTGTATCATAGAGAATAATAAACAAAATATCAAAAGAAAGGAGAGGATACGGAATAAGCTCGATAAGTTGCAATTGTTGTCATATAATATGGTCAAAAAATACTTTAAATACTGTGAAAATTCCTTTAGTTTGATTCTCGAAAAGTGAAGTATAAGAAGTATATATAAGACAAAACAAAGAGTAATATAATTGTACAGCGAAAGGACATAAAACACTTAATATACAGGTAAAGGCTTGTTCCAATGACAAATTTGAAGGTTTGTTAAATAAAAAAATTCTGCTTAATAGGTATATCTGAGATTGTATCTTTGGAAATTACCTCATTTATGATAGGCAGAATGACTTCAACTCCTCATTTTCAATAACCTATTCCCGAAAAGTATCTCCGAGCATGCATTTTAGAGTATGTCCAAAAATCCACTTACAATCTATAAATAGATAGTGCATAACAGAATTACTTTATCAATAAGGGGTCGTTTGGTAGAGTGTATTAGGAAAAATAATGCATGTATTAGCTTTGTGTATTAGTATTTCCTTGTTGGTACACTTTTTCATGCTATTATAACTCTATTGTGTATTGAGGAATGTATTACTAATACCACGGATTTCTAGGTATTAGTAATGCAAAGAGATTTAATACATGCATTAACATGGGTAAAGTCTCAATTACCCCTCAAAAACATTTTTACATCTTTTCCACCATAATAATGGAGGATATTTTGTAAATAAATATTTTTGTACAATGCATACTATTTTTATTACACCAATTCAAACAATGCATAAGAAATAATCTATGCATAACTAATGCAAGCATTATTAATGCAAACATCAATACACTCCATTGAGCATCATTTTTATACACTCTACCAAATAACCCCTAAGTATATAAAATAATCAATGTTTGATCTGCCTGATCATAGTAAAAGACTCACTTACCATATTAAATAGCATTTGTCATCACAAGTTATATATCTCACATTCCATAGCAGTTTTCCCTAATTTAATCACTATATTTCTAGCAAGTATTTTTTCATTTGCGTAACTTCTAATTACAGTAATGCTTAATGTGTATTAATCTCTCACAATTTAACTACATCAGGTTTGTTGTTGTTGTTTGTATTGATAAAATGATTTTATTTTTCAGCCAATATTTTGAGGGAAATATAAGAGAAAAAGGTCAGAAAATTGACAAAAAAGATATTTCTACCAATGACAGCCTAAGAGAGGTGCCAAATCACGTACTATATGCCTAGCTTTACTATATATAGATAGATGTGATTTCCTTTGTTGAAAGAGATTCGTTCAAGTATGAATGGGCTCATATAGTAGATTTTTCCTTATCTGGATTTCCCTTTAGCAGGAGGTATAAAATGCATTTCTGTCTATAAAAATTGTAGACAAACGTTTGAGGCAAGGTGCGCCAATCGTGGAATAGAACTAGAAAGAGTAGGAAGGCAGGCGGTTTATTCAATGGTTCTTTATCAGTTGGAAAGAGTGCAAGGATTTGGTTGGTTAGATAATGTATCCAAGTGAGAAATTTATTTAATTATCACAGTGAAAAGAACAATCCAACTCCCCATGGATGTAAACCATATGCTTGCCGAACCACATTAAATTCTTGCACTTTTCTCGTTCTATTATCTCTAGTTCTACTTTTTCATCAATCCCATGCATTTATGCCAACTTGATTTACTTTTTTTTTAGCTAAAATGCTTGCACAATTTCTTTTGATTACTATCCTAATATTAGGCTCAACGTTATGTTCAATGAAAAAATAACTTAATACTAAACAAGTATTATCTCCACTTTTCAATATTCACTTACTTCTGTTATTATCTTTCATAACATATCGTTGTTCGGTCATTTGAATGTCAGTTGATCAAAGTAAGGGAATGCTTGGCACTTTTGCTCCTCAGCGAGAACCTTACATACATATGTTAGAAGAGGAGACCACTCCATCAGGTGCACTTGCAAGAGGAACATATACAGCTAAACTTAAGGTAAGAGCATTTTATATTCCTATTGGATTCAATATCACTTGGTATTGTTCATTTCATTAGTGAAATCATTCTATAAGTCCAGCTTGTCCACGAGAACAAATATAGTGGTCATTACGTATTAACTTTCCACTGATATAGATCTAGTGTATCCTAAAGATAGTACAAATTTTAACCTTTAGTTTCCCATTGTTTTTGAATCGGCACTAGATAATATATTTGAGAGTTGACATTCCTATCTGATAGCATCCACATTGGCATACCTCCATTAAAATTAGAAAAATTACCTAAATACATAGCTTATTTTATCATATTTTTCTAAAATTTTCTATCATTTGAAAAAATTACAAAAATCCCTACTCTCTCCTATTCTCGGATACATCATTTTACGCGATGTATCGGTCGGATGCATCACTTTATGCGATGTATCAGGACGTTGAATGATGTATTTGAAATCGAGACGTGATGTATCGGGATGTATCCGAAATCAGGATGCAATTTATCGGGACATTTTGGGATGTATTCAGGTTTCACGAGATTTGAAGGATTTTTGTAATTTAGAAAAAAGTAGGGATATGATGTAATTAGTTCTTAACACTATGGAATTTATGTAAAATTTCCTTAAAATTAATGGGATTCAATGAATTAGTTCTTAACATATATTCTTGATTTTTCATTGAATCCCATTAATTTTAAAGAAATTTTACACAAATTCCATAGTGTTAAGAACCTAATTACATCATATTCCTACCTTTTTTCTAAATTACAAAAATCCCTTAAATTTGGTGGAACCTGGATACATCCCAAAATGTCCCGATAAATTGCATCCTGGTTTCGGATACATCACGTCTCGATTTCAAATACATCATTCAACGTCCCGATACATCGCATAAAGTGATGCATCCGACCGATACATCGCGTAAAGTGATGTATCCTAGAGTAGGAGAGAGTAGGGATTTTTGTAATTTTTTCAAATGGTAGAAAATTTTAGAAAATATGATAAAATAAGTTGTGTATTTAAGTAATTTTAATGAGAAATGACATGATTAATATTATTTGAGAGTTTCTCTTTTTTACACCTTTGTGTGTGGACTGGTTACTATGGATTCATTTTACAATTTTATAAGAATGATTTTTTAAGAGGTAAAATAAATTCTTAACTTGATTTCTTTGATTTAATTAAAGAAGGTGATTAGTCTTATACTAATCGTTCTCTAATTTCTTTGAAATAGGAGTCTAGATCACCTTTGATTTAAGTTCTCTAATTGACTCTATTAGATAATTAGTGTTTTCTTTTATTTCTCACACAAACAAAAAAAGAGATAAAAATGATATATATTTAAAATATATATATATATATCATTTTTTCTCTCGAAACACAAAATCCTCGAAAAATTGGAATAATTCATATATTTAAATAGTTTAATATATTAGATGATATTATATGGAGCATAGTTAAATATTTAAATAGTAATATACTAGATGATATTATCGAGTATCATAATTTGGGGGAGTAAATTTTTCTTACCAAAATTACGAGTAAAAAAAATAAGAATTGGGAAATGAAATATGGGGTAAGTGGAAGACAAATGGTGAACAATCAATGCAACCACCATAAGCTCGTGACTTGAGAAAATCATAATTACACTTCACCTGATATATGTTGAGTGTTTGTCTTCCCCAAAAATATATTAAGTGTTATCGTAGAGTTTGTACATATCTCCTTCCAATATTTTATTTTGTTTTTTTCCCTGTTCACTATTTTATACAAATTCAATAATGTGTTGCATGTTATTTTATTTGAAATTAAATAAATGATTAACCTTGAGTTATAATTAATAAATTTAGTAATGTTTCGTGTAATTAATTTTATTTCTCAATAGGTTTGGATTCTACAAATTATAAACGCATCACCTCACATTAATTACTTTGTATTAAAAAGAGTGAAAGAAAAATCAAATCTTTTTAATAGCTTGTGAGAAATAGGGTTAGTAGGTGTCCTCAAATCTTCACTAATGGTACTTGAGTACACCTACTAACCCTATTTCTTACAAAATATTGAAAAGATATGATTTTTCTTTCACTCTTTTTAATACAAAGTAATAATGTGAGGTGATATTTTTGTATTTTTCAAATTGTTGAAAAATAAAATTAATTCAACGGAACATTAATAAATTTATTAATTGTAACTCAAGGTTAATTATTTATTAAATGTAACAAATTATTGAATTTGTATAAAACAATGAAAAAAAAATACTAGAAGGGGATATATACGAACTCTATAGTAACACTTAACATATTTTTGGGGAAGACAAACACTCAACATATATTAGGTAGTGTGTAATTATGATTTTCTCGAGTCACGAGCTTAAGGCGACTGTATTGATTGTTTACCATTTGTCTTCCACTTACCCCATATTTCATTTCTTATTTCTTTTACTCGTAATTTTGGTAAGAAAAATTACTCCCCCAAATTTTGATACTCAATCATATCATCTAATATATTACTAGTTAAATATTAAATTGTACTCAATAATATCATCTAATATATGGATTATTCCAATTTTCGAAGGAGGATTTTGTGTTTCGAGAGAAAAAATGAAATACGTTTCTTTTAAAAAAATATCTCTTTTTTGTGTGTGAGAGAAATAGAAGAAAACACTAACTATCCCAAATATAATGGGATTTAAATCCTACTTTTATGGAAATAATATCTAGGAAAATTTAAAATATGGAACTTTTAAATTAGGAAACTTTGGCTTTAAACGTCCATCTCTTTGGGCTCTTTTTTGGGGTTTCATGGCCTAATCTTATTTCTTTTGAGCTTGATTTTGGATATTTCTTTTGCGATAATTATAGGAAAAATTATGCAGAATATCAAACACTTAGCCTATATTAGGTATATAGTTTAAGAAAATTGTAATTCGCGGCTATAGTTTTCCCAATTCTTGCTATTCACCTGATTTGTATAATTCGGTGGTATAAATCCAAAATTTTGTATATGCTTACCCTAGCTATTTGTATAAAAAAAAATCATAGTAAATTACCCTGTTTGTATATTGGCAAGCGATATATACAAATGGAGTTCTGAAAAATTCTTAAATGTATAAATACATAATTTATATATACTTACCCTATTTGTATATTCGCAAGCGATATATACAAACATGCAGAAATATACAAACGACAGTCTCCATAGTAAACAGAACTATAGCTATGGAGCGCAATTATTGAAACTATACATAAAGAGCCTTATTATGTCTATTATGTTTGTTATTTCTAAATTTTTCTATATTCTTGATTTTTCATTGAAGCCTGTTATTTTAATGGAGGTATGCTAATGTGGATGCTATCAATATCTTTCTTCTGTTTAGAAATGTTGAAACATCTGCAGTTACATACTAAATAAGTAGAGTTCATATCACATTCTTGTTGAGTGTGCGCTTATTAATCTGTGCATTCATGCAGACAATGAGACAAATAGAAAAACTGCTAGAAAAATCAGTGCTTGGTTTCAGTAGGGATATACTTTTGTTGTGTGCATGTCCAATTTGTGGTTGTACGTAGGACTTAAAGTGAAATATGATCCATCTGATGTATACATCAATAATAATTGTCTAGTTTAAAACAGAAGGATTTTGTTTAACAGTTTACGTTCTTTGCAAACATAACTCATTTAACTGGTATTTAGAAAACGTAATTAGTTTGATCAAGTAAGGTGACAACCATGACGGAGAGATGGCCGATGAGTGTGGGTCAAGAGAAGGACTGACAACCTTCTAGGCTAACAAACTTCTAAAAAAGTGGTGCACATGATACCTGAATCATACATCAGGATAAGAGAGGAAAGTGAACTTTATAAGGTGCAACACAAGTTCACATCTCTTTTGTACTCAATTATGGTGTAGCCCAAGGGACAAATCCGTGAGGCTTGTTGTGGCAAAACAGACAATATGTGTCATGGACTTGAGTAATAGATTTATAATAGAAAAGAAATATTTTTCAATCCTGCATTCTGAAAATAGAACATAACTTATGCACGACAATGCTGCGTGTGTTTGCACTATGATAAAGTGCACTCCGACATGTAATTGTCTGTGAAAAGCCTAATTTTGCAACCTAGAAAATAGAAGTAAATAACCTGCTGTAACCAGTAAATACATCTGCAGTATAAAAGAAGCCGTTTTGCTTTTGTATCCATCCTTTTAACACTATTGCCTGTACCAGGTGTTGTGTGCATGTTCCGCAACTTAATGACTCTGTACATCTCTGGCTTCTCTATGTGTTTTCCAGTTTTCGTTTCACTTTACTGTTCCTATTGGTGAGTGAAGATGTTGATGAATTCGGTTTTTCTGTGGACTTGTTTTTTTGCAGTTTATGGATGATGATAAAAGATGTCATTTGGAGCTCAACTATTCATTTGAAATCAGCAAGGCTAGGTAGCCAAGGTGTCCCTGCAGCTATTTCTGGCCTTCTTGGAAACTAGATATTCGACTGAATTCATGTCTTTGGATTGTGCCTTGTTTACTGGATCCAGCACATACATAGCAATAGCTTAGCAAATATGATTTACTTTTACAGTTGATCTCTTGATGCCTTCTATGAAATTTGGTTGTTTTTCATGTTACTGCAACAAAATCCTTTATTGACATTGCTAAAGCCTTTTTCTTCTTATGCATACCAGACCGTGAATTATAAATAAACAGTGAATTCATATGTTAAGTTCATTTCATCTCTTTAACTTTACATATTTAAGTTTCTTATTGCAGAACCATAATATTAACTTCAAAGTTTTAATGCCATATATTACACATCTCATTGAAGTTGAGGATTATCCCATGAAACAAGGGACTTTACATGAGGCATATAAAGATCTCCAACTCTGTTGGTGCCTTTAAAATTGATCTCCTGCATTTCTTCAGCTTCAAAGTTGTAAATATGTAACAAAGGGTATCCTTCTTCTCTCTGGAAAAATATCTCCTTAGTCGACGCGCAAAGGGGAATAAATCCTGTGATATCATATAACCTGTTGATACTATACCTCTTTAACCAACTCCCATTCTTCAGTATCCATATCTGAATCAAGTTCAATGTGGCATGAGTTATGAAGCTCAGGGACCCTCCGATTTCAACGAGTCGATCGTTTTTCGTGCTGCTGATTGGTAGAGGTACAGTTAGGAATTTCTCATCATGAAATCCCAAGGAGACAACATGGTTACAGCCATCAATCTGTGGAAGCCAATACAAAGCACCAATTGCTGAAACAGATCTATGAGTTGTGATCAATCCAAATTCTCCTGATTTAGGTCCATCCACTGCATGCCACGATCTTGTTGTGAGGTTCAGGATCTCACAGCGAATGTTTCTAGAGTTACCGCGGAATAAGTGTACTACTTTATAAGAACCTGTGAAATGGCTGAACATGAAGGCATAGCACTCCTGCACGAAGCCAATCGTACCAAGAGGCATTCTAACGTGGTTCCGTGTACTTGGATTCATAACAACTAGACCTCCATTTTTCGCAATCTTGGCAAGGACCAAACCATTGCAGGCAGCCAAAATGCACTTTATGTTCCCCAAAGTATCTGGCATACAAGCTTTATGGCCTTTGCCGCTATGGATATCCCAGAAATGGAAATAAAGTTCATTCTTCTTATCTGAAGGTAGTGGAAAAGGTGACCGTATGTTTTCCTTGTGAAAGGAATTTTCAGTAATTAGAACTCTCTCAGATTGACGAAAGTGATCTTCAATAAAACCCAGACTGTTGATCATGTTGAGAAGTGACTTGCATACGCAACGCAGTTTGCAGAGAGTTTCAGCTGGAAGTAGAAGAAAGACCTCAAAAAGCAAGTCATCAGGAAGCCAATTCCCCTTGGTCTCTAAATTATCATCCATTTCTTCTTTTGTTTCCCTTGATGTTGTGCTCTGTATCCGCTGTTCAAGCGCGATTGTTTCTACAGATGCCAATTTAAGCCTCTTTTTACCTCTTGGCGACCAGTCTCTCATGATGTAAATCCACTGAAATCAGAAAGCTCTAAAAGAATTCTGCAACCAAAACGAAAACAAAAACATTTTAGAAGGAAAAAATTCCATGCCAGCATCTCGTTATTCCCTCAGTGTTTGTGAAGGAGGCACACAGGTTTATGAAAATTACAAGAAATAATTTCTAGCACAAAGTTTCAGCAATCAGACAGTTACTATACATAGAAAACTCCATCAGTTTTTCTGTACTTTCTATATGGAACTTAATGCTTGTCTCTACTCCCACCTTACCTAGCCTTGTTGGCCTTTTGGTCTTCCCAAAGACAAAATATTACCTCATCACTAGGTTCTTTATAAGAATAAACTGCAAAGAAAATCGTTAAAGAAAGAAATACAAGGACCATTAGCGGCTTTAAGCCAAAGAATGACTTCACAACGGTTTGCTAACTGAAAAGATGTGAAAATTACTTCATAAATGAAGAAGGATAAAATAATTTGTGTTTGTGATGAAATTGAACAAATGTAAAAAAAACAAAACCAAAGGAAAACGATGGTCTAAACTCTAAGGTCGGAGAATATAAACGGAAGCAAACTATATACTTGCATGCTTCAATTTAGAATACCAGTCAACCCGATTACAGAGTTCTAAACAGAATACAGCAAAACAATCATCATAAGCAGCACCTATGAATACTAAACTTGTGCCCTCAGCTAACACCAGTTAAAGGCGCTTTAAGATCTCCGTTAGTAACTAACATCTCTAGAAGAGAGCATATATTAGAGAAATGACATCGGGCTTAAAACACTAGTAGAATACATCTTGGATCAATAAGATAGGTTCTGAGGCATCAAGATTGCCAGATTTTTATGACAAAGAATAAGGTAACTAGCAAGACTAGAATAGTAGTTTTTATTAAACCATTACAACCCCAAACACTCCCATTATATGATCAGTATTCTCCGAACAGGCAGCTAACTCACAAGGGGTAACCTTTTTACATTCCCAGGACATAGCATGTAACATAATCGCCCTCATTCTTTTTGGCATATCTATAGGTGGACTAAATATATTTCAGCTCAGCTTCAGTCAATCTTGGACAAGTTATAGCCAGCCTTTACATACCAAAGCATTATGAAACTAGAAGAGGTAAGAAAATAGATCACAACCCGTCTACGGAAACTAGGGAGGGATAGGCTAGGTAAAGGTATAAAGCGGGACAAAAGAAGGGAATAATAAGATAAATTAATAGGTCAAAATGAGAAAACTCCCTTTCTCTACTATCTTTCCTTTTTCACTTTTTAAACGAACAAAAAAATGAAAAGGGTTCTACTTGTCCCTTCATTTTCTTCCCTTCCTCGCCATCCAAATGAACTAGAACCCATAGCATTAAAAAAGTTCAACGTAGTTTCCTATGACGATAAGTTCACAGCTTGATACTCCAGGGCATACTGTGCAGAGTCATCTTAACGTTGAACCTTGAAGTAAGCAAGATGACAGATGAATTTAGTTACACCAGTGAAGTCTACTTGATGAACAGAGGTTTTCAATGGAAAATCATGTAACTGATTAAAAATGACACAGTTGAATAAAAAGACAGAAAAACAGACCTCTAAATGAATTCTCTCCAAAATACAGATATAAACATATTCCTTCATGGTATG
>JAJOOD010008746.1:0-53407 GCA_029582525.1 Solanum tacnaense | reverse complement strand
GAGTCCTCATAGATTCGAGGACAATACCCTACATGTCCCTTTTGATGTATTTCTAGTATTTTTTTAAAGTCTTGTATGGGCTTAGTCCCTATGTTGTAGTCCAAAGTATTAGATGGTTTATGAGACATATATATTGTAAAGTTAGATGTTTTTAAAGTCTTCCGCTTGCTTATTAATGAAAGTATTCTTCGTGTGTGAAGAAAGTTTTAAATTCCTTATGCTTTTTAGTATCTATGCGATGAATGATTGCTAAGTGGTTTGTATTAGACCTCCGAGAGGTCGAATATGCCGGTTACGACTAGGGGGTGCTCTCGGGTCGTTACAGTAAGTAACTACCTCCACCTTTCAAGTGGATCAACATCTCTAGAACAATTCTACTTCAACAAGTAATTTAGTTAAAACCTCCCTTCAAGGCCATAAATCTCAAATCATAAACACACAAACAATTTACCATAATTAAGGTAATGATACAATTAAATAGCCCAAAGCAATTTAGACAAATTTCAATCATGAACTTCCATAATCAACAAACCTGCTTCTTAAGGGCACACATTAGGAATTGAGAACAGTCATGGGTTCATAGAATATTTTCGTCATAAATCATAAATTAAACATCAATACAATAAATATATGACATTAGAAACCATTTGAAATCGTTTGGAGAAAGAACCCATGAGATTGAGTAAAACCCTTGGTTTTTCATGAACTTTGAAAACTGTGAAAACTTCTTTGAAATTGACCCTAAGGTAAAAACTAACCCTAGATGAAGGATCACCATACCTTTACTAATATTACCCAAGAAATTTGATGAAGAAAGCCTTGAATCCAAACCCTACCTTGCACTTGTTCTTCTTCCTTGAGTTAGACAGAGAAATACTGAGAGAGGAAGAACTTTGGGGTTTTGATTTGGGTGTTTTGAATAAAGGAGTAAATGAAGTGTTTTAGAACTAGAAACTATTTATATTTATGATATAAACAATTTAAAATCAACCCCACTTAATATAACTTTAAAGCAAAATTACTTAAAAACCCTTAATTTGGGCAGCCCCATCAGGGACCAAGTCCACTTCTACGGACTGTGAAAGGGGACCACGGCCCGTGGTGGTGCCCGTGGTCCTCTAGGCAGTATCTCTCTTGACCTTGTTAAACCTCCACATGGCCAAGTCATCTTCACGGCCTCTTCTATGGACCGTGGTCATGACCATTGGCCGTGAAGTGGCCCGTGGTCTTGAGGCAGTGGCTTGGCCAAGTTGCCTTGCTTGCATTTCCACCAGGTGACCTTCACGGCCACTTCTATAGACCGTGGTCAAGGCCACAGACCATGAAGTGGTCCGTGGACTTGGGACAGTGCTTGGCCAATGTTGGGCAGCCTTGGCCTTTGGCTTAGGCCTTGCCCCCTTGGCTTGGCACTTTCCCTTCCAACCCTTAACCATCATTAAAAAAGGTCTTTCCACTGCGGAGTCTATCACGTACCTTCACATTGACTCACTAAACTCCATCAAACAAGGCTCGAGACAACATTACATAACATGTAACCTCATTACAAACTCAACACAAAGTTATTAGGCTCTAATTTCACTAGTTCGTTTTTAGGGTCGTTACACATATGAAAGTTCAGCCTTGTACCGGGAGAAGATGAAGAAGTATCATGATCAAAAGATTTAAAAGAGTGAATTTACTGTGGCAGATTTGGTGCTTTTATTCAACTCAAGGATGCGCTTGTTTCCTGGTAAGCTCAAGTCCAAGTGGACCGGGCTATCTAGAGTCACTCAAGTATTTCCACATGGATCGGTCGAGCTCGATAACAAGGAGGGAACAAGGTTTAAAGTTAACTGGCGGAGGATCAGGGTTTATAAAGGGAAATAAGAGAGTGGGCAAGAAGTAATTGAAGCGTATTATCTTGATGAAGTCTGAGTACTCAAAGGATCTGCGTCGTGCCTCAACGTTAAAGCAAGCGCTGCTTGTGAGGCAACCCATAATGTACAATCTAGCCAACTATAGGTTTTTCTTTTCGATAGAGGATTTTTAGTCTTTTATTTTGAATTTTGTAGCTAAATAGATAGGTGTTTTATTTTTGTATTTGAGTTGGCTACATATACAATAGGGTCTTTGTCTAAAAAGTGTCTAGTAAAAGTAAAAAAGAAAGTCCTAATGGTTGCTATATGTGCAGGGACGAAAGGCAAAATCTGTAGAAAATAGTTGTGCAGTGGTCTACGGACCCCATCGATAGTCCGTTGGTCCATCCACGGACCGTGGATGCCGTCCGGAGATCCTAGGTAAGTTTCTAAAATTTTCTAATTGTTAGAGTTACCTATGGACCAGACCTACGGTCGGTAGGTCAAACCACAGATCATCGATGGGGTCTCGTGGGTCCAAAGTTAGGGTTCTGGCTGACCCAACCCGAACCCCTTTTTAAAAAAAACCTTTCACCTCAAAAATATTCGCCACGTCCAAAACTCCCTCCCAACCAGTTTTCAACCTTCTAAATCCCCATAATCACTCTCATAACCCTCATATCAACACCCACATCAATTCTACATCTCCCATATCTCTTTTTTTCTCTCCCAAATAAGTCCCCATATCCATTTTCTTCCCCAAATCGATTTTAGAAGTCCAGGTTCGGTGTCGCAAGGCTAGCTAAGGTTCAAGAAGTTCATTTCACTAACACACTTACCCACTTGAATTACTTATGAGGTAAATGACTTCACCCTAACTTTGAATTCACTATTCATTGTTAAATGACGAAGTTGGATCTTGACCTTGGGTTGTTAGTGTTCTAGTTGAATGCTTAATTGCAGTTAGAAACACCCTTGGAATGATAGAATATGAGTATGTTATTAGTTAAAACCGCATAGATCAAGTAATGGGTCTAATTGGATGTTTTGACTTAGGGTTCGTAGCTTTGATATGTTAAAAAGTTGAATTTTGTGTAATCGAAACCCTAAAGATGATAAACTACCATATATTGTGTTAAAGATGATAAACTACCATATATTGTGTTGAAATGCATAATTAGATCGAGTTTGAATGTAGGATTATTAATATTCATGGGTCAGTTGCACACAAATTTAGTACAAGTGTCGAACCACTGTGTGGACTACGGTCCACCGTTCTAGCGATGGACCGTTCTCACATCCGTGGTTCCCACATCAAATATCTAATTTCAGGTACTCTGATGTACGGAGGGGACCCACGGACCGTCGTTCCATCGACGAACCGTAGGTACCCACTGTGGGTCAACAGTTCAGCTCTGTGTTGAATTTTTTCTTTTGGTGTTTGTTTGTGTCCAATTCTTCTTCTAAATTTTTTCCATGAATCTTTCTGAATTGGTACTAACTAAGCCTCCATAGGTACCATGGCCCCCAAGTAAGCTCCAACCTATGCCACCAAGGGAAAGTCAAAATCCATCGCTTCTTCGCGATGGCTAATCATAGAGGAGGACGCTGAGGATATAGAGTACATTCCTTCCACCTCCAGGACCTCCCCCACTGCCCCTCGCACTTCCAGGAACCGAGCTCAGCAGGTTCGCTCTGACGTGGTCACTGCCCCCAATCTAGGGGGGGTTAGATCAAAGCATCGGCTGGCTCAGAGACGTAGTCCGGCTCTAATTCTAGCGGCAATACCGCCTCTTCATAAGACTCAGATAGGTCCAGCGACATCCCGACACCTACTAGAGTTAAACCTGCTCCAAAGGTTGAGCCTAATAGATGGTGTGTCCCGGGCTAGTATCAGCTTTACAGAAATGGCAAAATGTTAAATTTATACCATAGGATGACCAAGACTGTAACTGCGGAGCGTAGGATCCTTACAGTCAGCTTCCAGACTACATCGGCTATTGAGGAGCACTTCTGGCGTCACCGATGCGAGTGGATGGCACGGAACCCCAGGAAGTACATCGATGAGATTTCTTGGGAGTTCTATGCTTCGTATGTTGCTACCATCAGAAATTTCATCTCTAAACAGGCCAAGCCCATTGGTCACCCTCCACTTAAGTCTCCATTAGTGCGGAGTTACACAATAAACATATTAGAGGTCACGATCCGCAAGTTTCTGTATGGCCCAACAAACACTCTACCCCTTAATACGGTAGAATATGAGTACCGGATAAGCATTATCTAGAGCAGGTACTTCCAGAGAGATGTTGAGCAGAGGAAGTCTCTTCTGAGGTGGCCAGCACGACACATTGTTGCGGATGGGGAGCATGTTGAGTGGGTTCGGACTCCTAGCCTTGGTATCAGGAAGGCTACACTGAACTTCACTTTGAAGTTCTTCTGGTTACTGGTCCGAAGTAGACTGTCCCCAACTCATGCGGACAATGTGGTTACATTGGACCGTGCAGTGATGTTGGCAGCCATTATGTCAGGGTTGTAGATTGATGTGGCCCACATCCTTATGTCAGAGATCCATGAGAGGGCCTTCAAGGCCACCACCACCTTCTCCTTTCCATGCCTTATTTTCCAGCTCTATAGGGAGGCTTCTTTTCCAGTGTGGCATTGTGACCGGTTGGTTGATGCAACCAAGACTCTAGACATTAGCCTCATTCGGGATGATGCCAACCTCGCTACACCATGGAGAGAGCCCCAGGTTGAGGTGCCACTTCTTAGTGATGATCTTGCTACCAATGTTGAGCAGATGCAGGCCGATGAATCCACCATTCCGGTCACTACATCTGATACTCAGGCACCACTGTCTTCGGCCACTAGTCAGGCCCCTAGCTCATCCCGAACCACTCCCTCTTCAGGGTCCACCACCATCCCTCTAGGCCAAGTCCAGCATCTGGAGCCATAGATGGCCACTCTGCTTCAGCATGTGAAACCATGGATGCAACACTCTATCACGGAGTCCAAGGCAAGGATGGCACAGATGATGGATCAGAAGGCTCAGGCCGTTCATAAGCGCCTGGATGCCTTTGATCTGAGGGTCTTGGAGTGGCCACCAGCCCCGACCATTGATGTGACCACTTTCCAGCAAGAGTTGGCTAGCCTCCGTGCTGATGTTGTTGCATTCCTAGCCCCCCATAGATTGAGCCAGAGTGCCCCTACGACACCAGATGATAAGGTGGTGATGACTGCCCTATTCGGCGATGCTATGACACTACTAGATTCATCCCGTACATTTGGGAAGTGCCACCGCTCCGATCGTACTTCTGATGATGTTGAGGCTCAGAGATTGAGGAAGAAGGAGCGCCAGCAATTGGAGGAGGCCACGAGGGTGTCATTACTGGATGAGGAGATGACATAGTAGTGGGCCAGAGAGATAAGTGTTGGCCCATTTGGAAGTGTGAGCACTACTGGACCCACCCACTTCTTGAGAGGTCTTCGGTACATATGCATCACAAGTTTGTTTCACCCTATGTTTTACTTTTGATTTTTATGCATTAGGGACAATTGCACCTTATTTTTTTAGGGGTGGGGTAAAGGGTTTGTGAGTGATAGGGTGAAGTTTGAGTAACCCAAACTCATAATTCTCTCTTGGGGTTTTCTTGCGTGTTTTCTTTTCCCCCCAAGAGACTGTTTTTAATTTCTATTGAACTAGCATATTTAGGAATTAATTTTTAGAAGTAAGTAGAACAAATGAAAGCATGATGGCATAAAAAAAGCATGAAAAAAATTATTCACGTCCAAAAAGTTTGAAATGTTCTAGATCTTTAGGCTTGATCAGTTGAATGTGCTGGATCTCAATATGACATGATAAGGAACCAATTTTACCTCATGACTTAAGCTACAACATGAAGTGGGTAATCTAATAATCTGATAATGAAACAATGTGCCAAGTGTGTGTGAGAAAAGTTTGAATGTTCACACAGTGTGTGCTAATCTAGAACTTACCCCATTGGTCCTGCTAAGATAATTTAGGCTAGAAGCTAGGAAATGATCATAGGCCCTTGTTCAAATAAGTCCACTAAAGCCTAAATAGATCCAACCAACATGAAATAAATGTTCCCCATGATCCAAATGTTTGAGCCTAAAATAGACTTTTTTCCAAACAAACCTAACTCACCTTCTCTAAAATAATTGTTTTTGCCCCAGTCCCTCCTTAGATATGTGCACCTTGACTTAGGCCAAAAGCCTAAGTTGATGGTGGCTGGTGAGTCTGAGATTTTGACTCATTTATGCTATTAACTGATGTTAATGCCTTGATTTTCAGGTATATGGATTGAGAAGCAAAGCAAAGACACTTACAGGTAAAACGGAACAAAACAAGGTGAAGAAATGAAGAAGGGCGAGCCTGAAGTTCGCCAAAAGCACTTGGCTTGTCCCCGAGTGGCTAATCTCACCGCCTAAAGTTCCGGTGTGCCAAGCCCTAAAGGAAGAAACCAAGTTGGTGACGAAAAGGAGCAGTCAGCGAAGCGTCGGGTAGTTCTGCGATGCAAAGAGAGATCGCCCAAAGTTACAGAACTTAAGGTTGTTGAGTGCCAAAGTAAAAAGATGATGGAAGAGATCAATGGGTGGCTCACCGAGTGGTTCGGTGAGCCCGACTTACCTCGCCAATCTGCCCTTCGTGGCTTATTTTTGGCGATTATATATTAGTTTTAAATAGTGAATTTATACCGATTTGGAGAATCCTTTTAGTCTAGAACTGTTTTCTCTTAAGTTTCTTAGTAGACTTAAAGGTTTTGGGAGTCAATTTGGAGACATTACAAGTGGGTTTCAAATTTTCTGTAATTTGGAGCATTGTAAAGGCTTAATTACTCTTACCCAGTTGATGGCTAATCGATTTGGTAACTGTTTTTATATTTTTTTATTATGTTTGGCTAAAACCCCAATTCTTGTGGTGTGATCATGTGATTTTGCGTTGAATTAGGTCATGGGTATTGTTAATTACTAGTTTAAATGCTATATTCAAGTGTGTTTAATCATTAATTGTGGTTTAATTCATGAATTGTAGTTGCAAATGCAGTTCTATCTTTGTGTTCTTAGCTTGCTCGAGAGAGAGAGGTTTTAGAACTAAGATTATTGATTAATGATTTGTAGGTATTGGGTTGATTTGGGTTCAGCTCGAGAGAGTGAATCCTAAACCCAATCCTACTCATCTTGCTCGAGAGAGAAGATTTATTAAGGTTATGGGTTGTTTTTAATTGTTATGCTGGTTGATGTTCGATAGAAATAACTCGAAGCGGAATAGTTTTTTGAGAGAATACTATTTCAATTATAGTCTATCCTACCCACTGATATTTAGCTATTTACTAGTAGTTTCAATTACCCATATATCAAATTTGCCTATAATCGGTCACATCCCGAGAATTCCTCTACTTATTATTATTTCATTATTGTTTGATTGCGTTGTAGTTGATAATTACAAAGAAAAACCCCCATTTGACATTCGGGTCACCCTTTTTGACTTGATATGTTTTTTTCCGATAATTTCTATTCCTATAGCTAGTTAGAACACATTCGTACTTCTTAATTGAATTTGAACATGTACCACTCCCTATTGGATTCGACCCCAACTCATTTGTTGGGTTTTATACTACTTAACAATCGTTTGCAACTAGAATTGGATGAGGTATGCTTGAAACCTTAATCAAAATGGCGGCGCTGCCGGGGAGTGGTGTTGTTTAAAATTCTTTTATTGAAGTTGAATTGTGATATTTTTTACTGTAGTTGAATCAACTTATTTTGGTTTTTGGTTTTGTGTTGAACAGAGGAGGATATGAGTTTTAACAAACGTAATGGTAGCCAAGTGGGCCACCAAGATGACATTGGGAACCTCAATGATGTCAATGACCCAAACCAGGTTGGTGGTGTTGGGGCCATTCATTATCCTCCAACTGAAGGAAATGTTATTTTTCACATTACAAGCACAATGCTTCAGCTCCTCCAACTGAAGGAAATGTTATTTTTCACATAACAAGCACAATGCTTCAGCTCCTACAACTGAAGGGTTTGTTTTGAGGGCTGGCTTATGAGGATCCCCATGAGCATATGATACTCTCAAATTACACCTTCCTAAAGAAGTATAAGCGATCGTTCTCAAATAAAGAACCCAACTTGTAGGTTGGGGTCGATCCTACGAGGAAAATGCTTCAGACATAAACTTAACTCACGATTATATTCGTTTAGTCAAACTATTTCCGAAACAAGTAAACTAAAGGGGGGGATTTTTGTAAACAAGTAACAGATTTTTGATTAAGTAACAAGTAAGCAGGATTCAAACTTCGTTGTTATCAATATGAGAGAGAAGCTAGGGTGTATGTTTTACCCATAAGCTTTTAACGTGATAATCCTAATAATAGTAATCATTTCCTAGTGTTTTACATGCAAAGTTGGTAAGATAGGTATCCCTAAGTGATTGGTCTTCCAAATAGGGAATTTCACTACGCACCTTGGTTCGGCTACGAGTGTATACTTTACTAACCCTTACCTTTACCTGAAATTAGACATCACATCAATGCATGTCTTAATTTTCACCCTCGCACCAATTAACATTAGACTATTACATAACATCCAGTAAATCTACGTTGTTAATTCTTTTCTCATTCATTACCTCATTGGCTCGGCAAGTAGGAACGAAGCGAGTTCTAACGTTTGCAACCATTAAAAAGACTTCTAAATGAAAGACTTACCAATAAATGCATAAATACTATTGAAGAATTACTTAATTATTAGTCATACGTTGTTAATTGTTCATGGTTCCCACAACCCTAGTTGTGGATTTAGCTACTCATGCTTCAAAGAACACAATTCATATTTTGATAAAAAGAATTCATAAACTTACAAGTTAAATTGCTGAAAACCCAAATCTTCAATTGAAATTCAAAGTCCAAATCCTATAAAACGAAATCTAGAAATCAAATTCCTAATGCTTGTAACTCAATTCCCCAAAACACCAAGAACTAAGAGTATTACAATAATGTCTAATCCCCAAAAATAAGGTTTATAACACCTATTTATAGAAAACATGTCCTAAATAAAAATGAAACAAAATAAGGAAATAAGCAGTGTGGGATGTGGCTTCAAGGGACGACTCAACCTACAAACGGTAGGTTGACCTATGGTCCAGGTCACCCTCCTTGGTTTAACACTTGGCAACTTTTCAGTAGGGACTTGAACCTTCACTCTCAAATCATCAATGACAGACGAGCAGGACGGACCATGGGTCGACATACGGTCCGTGGGTTTACTTCCATGGCTCCAAACTTAGAATTTTTCATCACTGGAACTTGAACTCTCTAAACCCATCGACGGATGTGCAGGAAGGCCCGTGGGTCGACCTACGGTCCGTCAGTTGCTTCATAGTTCCACACTTGCTCAGAATTCCCTCATGTTCCATCTATGCCTGCCCAACGACGGTCCATCATAGGACCTACGACCCGTGGAACCCTCTGTGAGAGGTCCCTTCTGCATGATTTCAGCACTAATCACCATCAACTGCATTCCCAGATTATTTCCTACAAACATAGCACAAAACACATTATTTCTAATACAATATGGCTCTAGACGCACACAACTTCTAAGTGATTTCAGCAAAAATATTGTAAACTCACGGTATATCAACACCCTCAACTTAAACTTGATGTTTGTCCTCAAGCGACACACTAAAACTCTAAACGACACTTGTGTAGAAGCAGACATTCAAACTCAAGAAATCACATGGCCTTTTCAGTCCATCCCATTTCTTTAGTGCAATCTCTTCATTTAGACTCAACAAGCTAACTCATATAGATCAAAAGATGACATAGATCGACCAACAGACATCAGAACATACACCTTTCACAATCACCAAGGTATCAATTCTCCAACAATGTAACTAGTGCCCTCACTTCAAAATAAATTTTTTTTCACACACAATAGATATGCCTTTCAAGTTTTTACGATTCATTCAACACTCAAGCTCAGAAGTGACTTCAGGTACAGTTCGTGCTTAGTACCTGGGTTTGCCCTTATTTTCACTGCTTGAACTCTCCAAACTAGTTGCTAGGATCACTATAGGACTTTTTTAGCTTGTAACGTAGGCTCAGGGTCAGGTAGGACATATTTGGGTACTTTTTAGTGACTTTCTGCCCTCATTGACATTACATTGGCTTTTTACCTCTTTTCTCAACCAATTCTGGACATATTTTTGTTTTCCTTTCTTTCCCTCGACTCTTTTCACACTGATATGACTTTTGAATTTATAGCTCATATTTTTTTTTCACTTTTTTTTTCTTTTTCTTTCTCTTTATTTTTCTTTATTTCTTTCAGCACTTTTGTTATTCATCTTTTGCTTCTTTTGCACAAAGTCACATTTTTTTCTTTTCTCTTACTCTCTTGAACACAAAACTCTTGTCATGCCCTTTTTCTTTCAGGTTCCTTTTTCATAACCACCCTAAACTTATGTATTTTGCATGAGTTGAGGTGCACAATATCCGATGTCGGACCAGGGCCAAGATCAAGATAACTTTCTGCTCAACTTAGGCTTTTGGCCTAAGTCAAGGTGCACATCTCCAAGGAGGGACCGGGGCCAAAACACTTATTGCTTTTGGTTAAATCATTTTAGGCTTTTGTGGGCTTTATTAGAACAAGGGCCTATGATCATTTCCCAACTTCTAGCGTAGATTATCTTAGCAGGACCATCAGGGAAAGTTCTAGATTGGCACATATTGTCAGAACATTCAACTTTCCTCACACACTCTTGGCACATTGTTTCATTATCATATTATTAGATTACCTAGTTCAAGTTTTAGGTTAAGTCATGAAGTAAAATCGGTTATTTATCACCTCATATTAAGATCCAATACATTCAACTCATCAAGACTATAGATCTAGCACATTTCAAAAGTATTGGATGGGTATCAATTTCATTCTCATTATGCCGTCATCCTTTTTATTCTTTTACTTACTTCTACACATACAAACCTAAACATGATGGTTAAACATAAAAGTAAACATTCCTTCGGGGGAAAATAACATAGACAAGAAAACCACAAAGGAGGATTATGATTTGGGTTACTCAGACTTCACCCTAACACTCCAATCTATTTACCCCACCCCTAATAAAATAAGGTGCAATTGCCCTCAATGCACAGAAGAAGAGAAATAAAGCATAGGGTGAATGTGAAGCAAACTTGTGGAGCAAATACGTAGAAGACCTCTCAAGAAGCGGGTGGGTCCGATATCCAGGAGCTTGCAAGATCAACACTTGGTACGCCATCAGTAGCACCCGCATCAACTATCCAAGCACCCTCAGTAGTTCTTACACTGCCAGTTGGGCCAAAACCTATCTCTCTGGCCCACTGCTATCTCTGCTCCTCATCAACTATGGATGCCCTCCGAGCTTCCTCAGTCTGTTGGCGCTCCCTCTTCCTCAATCTGTCAGCCTCAACATCATCAGAAGTACGAGCGGAGCAGGGCCGCTTCCCTGCGACATGGGAAGAATTTGGTGGCGGTATAACATCGCCGAATAGGGCAGTCATCACCACCTTATCATGTGGTGTCATATCGGATGACTCTGGCTCAGTCTCTGCTGGAGCTAGATGTGCGGCAACATTAGCACAAAGGCTCACCTATTCCCGTGGGAAGGTGGAAACATCAACTGTCGGGACCGGCCTCTATAGGACCTGCAACTCAAAGGCATCAAGGCACTTATGAATGGCCTTGACCTTCTAATCAATCATTTGCTCCATCAAGGCTTGGATTTTACTTTAGAACGCTGCATCAAAGGCTTCACATGCTGAAGCAAAGTGGCCATCTTCGCCTCTAGCTTCTGGACTCGGGGTAGAGGGATGGCAACAAACCCTGAAGAGGGAGTGGCTATGGAAAAGCTAGGGGCTTGAATGGCATCTGGAGAAGGTGGAGCCTGAGTGTCTGTTGTAACGACCGGCATGGTGAAGTTATTCACCTGCATTTATGCCACATCAGCAGCAAGATCATCACCTAGAGGGGGTACCTGCACCTGTTGCTCTCTCCGCGGTGCAGCAAGGTTGGCATCTTCCCGAATGAGGCAAATATCTAAAGTCTTGGTTGCATGAAGCAGCCGGTCACAATGCCATACCGGTACAGATAAATACTTGCATAGCTAGAAGATGAGGCATGGAAAGGGGAAGGTGGTAGTGGCCTTGAAGGCCCTTTCATGGATATCCACATATAATAAGCGGGCAAAGTCTACCATAGCTACAACCATCATTGCTCGGTACCATGTGACCACATTGTCCGCCTGAGTAGGGGACACTCGATTTTGCACCAGCAGCCAGAATAATTTTACAGTTAAGTTCAATGTAGCTTTCCTAATGCCCATGCTATGGGTACTAACCCACTCCACGTGCTCTCCATCCATAGTAAGATCGCATTCTAGCCACCTAATAAGTGACTCCCTATACTCGGCATTCATTTGAAATGCCGCACTCTAAATGATGCCCATCCGATAGTCGAACTATGTGGTATTGATGGGCAGAGTGTGATCCGGGCCACAGATAAACCTGCGGAGGGTGGTCCTGGAGATGTTTATGGTGAAAACCCCATACTAGTGTAGCCTCAAGTGGAGGCTGAGCTGAGATGATCGGTGTGGCCATCTCCTTAAACTGGGGACATTGACCAAGTCGAAACTCACCTACTGGGTTCGGTTCCTCGTAGTGCGAGAGGCAGTAGGGGAGGTCCTGTGTTGGGAGGAATGTACTCAGTGTCCTCATCAATGATCATACGTTGCGAAGGAGTGACAAATTTGGAATTTCCCTTAGAGGCATAAGTTGGAGCTTGCTTGGGGGCCATGGTACTTGTGGAAGCTTAGTTAGTACCAAAACATTGCAATGAAACTCATAGAATATTTTTAGAACAACAATCAGACCAAAACAAAAAAATAAAAATTTCCAGACAGTAACTTAATTGTTGACTCATGGTGGGTGCCTACGGTCCGTCGATGGAATGACGGTCTATGGGTCCCCTCCGTAGGTCAGAGTACCTAGAATTGGGTCTCTGATGTGTGAACCATGAATCTGCAGAACAGTCTGTCGATGGAACAATGGACCGTAGTCCACACCGTGGTTCGACACTTGAACAAAATTTTATGTGCAACTGACCCATGACCCCTTCCTACGGACCGTAGGTGGATGGGGTTCATAGGTCGTTTCTGTGCTAGGCACACCTGTGAACTCTTAGACAACCCATATTTTCAACAATCATACATTCAACCAATATCTAATTATGCATTTCAACAAAATTTATGGTAGTTTATCAGCCATAAGGTTTCGACTACACATAATTCAACTTCTTAAAAAATCTAAACTATGAACCCTAAGTCAAAACTTCCAATCAGACCTATTGCTTGGTTTAGTTCAATTTTTTATTGACTACACACTTACATACCATCATCCCAAGGGTATTTTTAAACTAACATTATTGTTTGAATAAGTAGTTGCTTAACCCAAGGTCGAGTTCATTGTTGTGACTTCAATTGAAACTATGAAATACTTCAAAGTTTAGGGGAAATCATCATACCTTACAAGTATGCAACAATGGTGAGCGTGTGATTGATTGCGAAGACTCCTAGACACACTTGGACACTGAACCCGGACCGAGAAATTGTTGTGAGGGGAGATGAATGTGGTGGACTGAGTTTTGGAGAGAGAGAGGGGAGATATGGGATCTGTGGGATGATTAGGGGAGTGATATGGGAGATTTGAAGGGAATATAATGGGTATATGTAAGGGTAGAAACAGTTGGGAGGGAATATGGAACTTGGGGAAGTTTAAAATGAAAGGGTTTTTAATTTATCAGAGGTCGGGGTCGGGTCGACAGAACCCTAACTTTGGACACACGAGACCCCATCGACGGTCCATGGGTTGACCTACAGACCATAGGGCTGATCCGTAGGTCACTCTGACACTTAGAAAAAATTGGGAACTTACCCGGGATCTACGGACACCATTCACGGTCCGTGGATTGACCAACAAACAATAGATGGGGTCCGTAGCACAGCTATTTTTCTGCAGATTTTGCCTTTCATCCCTGCACAGGTAGCAACCATTAGGACTTTCTTTTTACATTTTCTGGACACTTTGTAGACACATACCCTATTCTATATCTAATAAACAGTAATACAAAAAGAAAACACCTATCTAAATAGTTACAGAAATCAAAATAAAAGAAGAAAACTCCTATATCAAAACGAAAAACCTATAGTTGGCTAGATTGTACATCTTGGGTTGGCTCCCAAGCAGCGCTTGATTTAACGTCGTGGCACGATACAAACCCCTTGATTATTTAGACTTTATCAAGATAATAGGCCTCAATCACTTCTTGCACACTCTCTCATTTCCCCTTGTAGACCTTGATCCTCTGCCCGTTAACTTTGAACCTTGTTACCTCCTTGTTCTCGAGCTTGATTGCTCCATGTGGAAATACTTTTGTGACCCAAAATGGCACGGTCCATTTGGACTTGAGCTTGTCAGGAAACAATCACAACCTTGAGTTGAATAGAAGCACCAGATCACCCACAACAAATTCACGCTTTTCAATCTTTTGATCATGATACTTCTTCATTTTCTCCTTGTACAAGGCTGAACTTTCAAATGCTTTTAGGCAAAACTCATCAAGATCATTCATGTCATTCAATCATTGCCTCGATGCGGCACCCTAATCCAAATTTAACTTCTTTAGTGCCCACATGGCCTTATGCTCTAGCTCTACCGGCAAATGGAATGACTTCTAATATACAAGTTGGTAGGGGGACATACCTATGGGAGTCTTGAATGCGGTGCGATAGGCACATAGAGCATTATCAGGACGTCTTGACCAATTCGTTATATTGGTGTTCACAGTCTTTGCAAGGATTTGTTTTATCTTTCTTTTTGATACTTCAACTTGCCCACTATACTGCGGAGGGTAAGGACTAGCTACATTGTGACAAAATCCATATTTCTCTAGTAACCCCTTGAACAACTTACTACAAAAGTGAGAACCTCCATTGGTGATAATCACCCTAGTTGTACCAAATCTGGAGAAAATCACCTCATTTTTGAAAGCGCAATTGTTTCCACCCATTTTGATACATAGTCAACCGCAACAAGAATATACTTCATCCCATGTGAACTCACAAATGGACCCATAAAGTCACGGCTCCAAACATCAAATAACTCAATCACCAATATTGGATTCGTAGGTATCTGTTGCTTTTTTGAAATTCCTCCTTCCCTTTGGTGACGGTCACAAGACTTGGCGAAATCATGAGTATCTTGGTGGATGGTAGGCCAGTAATACCCATACTGTAAGATTTTATGAGCAATCCAAATACCACTATGATACCCACCAACAGGCGATGAATGACATGCCTCTAGTATACTCATAATCTCAACCTCGGGCACACATCGACGAATAATCCCATCAGCACAAATACGAAACAAGTAAGGTTCATCCCAAAAGAAGTTCTTCACATCATGCATAAACTTTTTCCTTTGGTGAAATGACAAATCCGATGGACCCAAATGCTTGCCAAGTAGTTAGCAAAATCTGTGAATCAAAGAATAAGATAAAAAGAAACAGCAAATACCTGTTCATCTAGGAATGCATCATTAACTTAAGTCCCATCTCCTAACTTGAGAATAGCTTCCTCCTCTAATCTGGACAAATGGTTGGCAACCTGGTTCTCTGTCCTCTTTCTGTCCGTCACCTTAAAATCAAATTCGTGCAGCAAACAATACCCATCTAATCAACCTTGGTTTTGCATCATTTTTATCCAAGAGATAGCCCAATGCAGAATGGTCAGTATGCACTATGACCTTAGTACCAAGCAAGTAAGATCAAAATTTCTCGAATTCGAAAACCATAGCAAGGAGTTCTTGTTCAGTCACCGTATAGTTCTTTTGAGCCACATTCAGAGCTTTGCTGACATAGTAAATCGGGTGAAGAACATCCTTTCGCCTCTGTCCCAATACCACACCAAGTGCCACGCCACTCACATCACACATCACTTCAAACGGTTGCCCCCATTCCGGTGAAATAATGATAGGTGTTGATACTAGCCTTGATTTCAACTCTCCAAATGCTCTCAGACAAGCATCATCAAATCAAACTTACACTCCTTCTCGAGTAGTTTGCAGAAATAGGTGTGCAATTTTAGAGTAATCTTTGATAAACCTCCGATAAAAACTAGCATGCCCAAGAAAACTTCTAACACCTTTAACAGAGATAGGTGGTGAAAGATTTTCTATTACCTCAACTTTAGCTCCATCAACCTCAATACCTTTCTCTGAAATGCGATGACCCAGAACTATCCCCTCTTTCACCATGAAGTGGCACTTTTCCCAATTGAGCACAAGATTTCACTCTTCACATCATTTCAGTACCTCGGCTAGATGCATGAAACAACCATCAAACGAGTCACCTACCACAGAGAAATCATCCATAAATACCTCAATAGTGTCCTCCACCGTATTAGAAAATATCGACATCATGGAACGTTGGAAAGTCGTTGGAGCATTACACAACCCTAATGTCATCCTTTTGAAGGGGAACTTCCTATAAGGGCAAGTGAAGATGGTCTTCTCTTGGTCTTCCGGAGCTATGGAGATTTGATTGTAGCCCGAATACCAATCAAGAAAGCAATACCAACCCTTTCCACCAAGAAAATCCAACATCTAATCCATGAACATCATCGGGAAGTGATCCTTTTCTGTCCAAGGATTTAGCTTGCGGTAGTCCATGCATACTCTCCGTCCGGTCACTGGCCTCATCGGAACAAGCTCCTTTTTAGCATTAGGAACCACAATAATCCCACCTTTCTTAGGTACGCACTGAACATGGAAAACAGAACTATTATCTGGAATGGGATGTATGACTCCAACATCCAACTATTTGATGATTTCCTTTTTCACGACCTCTTGTATAGGTGGATTTAGTCTCCTTTGGTGCTCAATACTTGGCTTTGTATCCGGCATTAGTTGGATTTTATGAGAACAAATGCCAAGAGAGATACCAATAATGTCCGCAATAGTCCATCCAATAGCCCGCTTGAACCACTTCAACACAGAAACCAATGTCTCTACTTGTACCTCACTCAAATCAGCCGCAATGATTACCGGTAAAGTGCCATCCTTCCCCAAGAATACATACCTCAAATGCGATGGTAGGGCCTTGAGCTCCAATAATAGAGCTTCTACCATGGACGGTTTTGTGGGTAGAGAGTCGCAATTCTTCATATCTAGCTCGAATCTTTTGGTTTGGAACGGAATTTGAACCTATCAAGTGCGGCAACTAATTCATCATAGTTTTCAATACCATCACTCTCAAAATTCATCATTACCACTGCCAGTAAATCAACACCCAACCTCTCTTCAATAGACACTTCAGAACCTCGTACCATAATATGATTCACCACAGATACTTACTTGAGATCGTTTTCTTGCTTTATAGACCTATAGTTATTGAAAGTTACCTCTTGATTATTCAATCAGAACTTCCTCTATCCCTATCAACTAAGGCACTCCCAGTAGCAAGGAATGGTCTTTCTAAGATGATGGCAACCTCAAAAACAACCTCACAATCAAGAATCACAAAATCCGCCAAAAAAATGAACGAATCCACTTTTACAGGGAAATCTTGGAGAACACCAATGGGCTTCTTCATAGTTCTATCGGCCTTGAGTAGTCGCATTGCAGTCGGTTTTGGAGCCCCTAAACCCAACTTGTTGTAGATAGACAATGTAATCAGATTAATGCTAGCACCTAAATCACACAACGCCTTCGCAAAATGCAACATCCCAATGGTACAACGAATAGTGAAAGCCCTAGGATAGTCTTTCTTTCGCATTAATGACCGTGTCTCAATATCACTACAATGTTGTAACCTTGCATCATCTTCAAAATTTACAACCCTCTTTTTGGTCACCAAATCCTTAGAAAACTTTGCATACCCAGGAATTTATTCCAAAGCTTCTATCAACGGAACATTGATAGAAAGTTGTTTCAACATTGTAATGAACCTTCAATATTTTCCTTCTTCGGTATTCTTCACCTATCTCTATGGAAATGGAGGTGGAGGTCTACGCATGTGAACAACCTTTTGGGTCACCTCTGTTTCCTTCTCTGTAGCATTTTTAGACTCTCCAGTAACCTCAATCTCATCTTCATCTTTTTCTACCATAATTTAAACCTAAGACGGCATGGGAGGGATCAATGGTCTGTTTACCTCTTTGAGTAGTGACTGCCATACAATTCCCATCATTCTTTGGATTATAGATGGTGTTTCTAGGAAGTGTGCCAGGCTGACGTGGGTTCACAGTAGTGGACGACTGATTAAACTGTTGCTTGATCGATACTGCATGGGCATTAACTCTTTGACCGATTCCAGACAAGTCATTTTGCATCTCTTTCACATTCTCATCAGCCGCATCAAACCTCTTCATTATCTTGTGCATCATATCCTCAATGTGTGACATACTTCCTCCAACTTCTTTAATACCAAATTCTCTGTTCCCGGGTGGAACATAGGGCCCAACTCTCACATTCCTGTTAGCTTAGTTGTTCCGGTTGTAGTTGTATCATAATTTTATTCCCCATCCCGGACATAGTTTCCTTATCGATTGTAGTTACCATAGTTCCGACCTTGGTTTCCTTGACCTTGGCACCAATTATTCCAATTGGAACCTTGGGGGTTGGCTCGGAAACACCCCATCTGATCATTCACCAAATAAGCATCCTCCTCATAGTAGTATTCCTCAACTGGCAGTGGTGTAGCACTAGTTAGGTAGTTTACAACATTCACCTTCTCTGCACCTTCGGTCACATTCTTTAGTATGAAGCCCAATTATGTCCTCATTTAAACCATCTCTTGACGAATATCATTATTGGATTAACTCGGTGCGGCTTAAACTGCAAATGTACTTCTACCAATGTTTAACTTTCTAGTGCTCCATGCCTTATTATTTTGGGAAATGTTCTCTAGTTTCTCATCAATCTCCTCAAAAGAGCACTCACTATATGATCCTCCAGCAATAGTATCTAGCACAGCCTTGCCATTATCATCTTGACCTTTGTAGAAGTACCTCTTCAGTGGCTCATCATCTATGCATTGATTCAGAACACTTCTTATGAATGCAGTGAACCTATCCCATGAAATGTTTACAGACTCTCCAGGTAGTGCTACGAAGTTGTTCAGGTTGTCTTTGTCATTCAGCTTCTTGGACAATGGGAAATACTTTGCCATGAACACCTTATGCAATTGATCCCATGTATGCATCAAATTATATGGAAGCTCAGAAAACCACACTGCAGCATCACCGGTTAATGATAGGGAAGACTCTCAATGCTATGACATTCATGTACAACTCCGATCGTCCCACATAACTCTTACACACACTTCTCAATTTCTCCATGTGCCCATGTGGATATTCCGAAGCTAGACCAGAAAACAACCCCCTTGCTGTAAACATTTGCATCAGACTGCTGGTCACCACAAATGTATGCCCTAGGGGTAGAGGAGGGAGCACAATAGGTCCTTCTGATTCAATTGTATTGAAGTCGACCCTGTAATTATCACACAACCTTGGTTTTGGTGGATTCGGTACCCTCAATGCATCTCCAAGTAGATTACCACCACCAACTTGAGCATTTTCATTATTCACTTCATCCTCATTGTCCTCTATGATCGAATTATTATGGACACCCTAGTTTTCCATTTTTCTCAAAGTCTTGCTTAGTTCAGGATCGTATGGGGTCAATGGCTCGCCTCGACTCCGTGTACTTGGCATACACTAAAGTAGAAACCTGTAGAGGACAAAAATAAAAGAAAATGTAAAATCAAGAAATAATTGATTAAAGTTCAATAATGTAGTTAAACATAATCTAAAAGCCCAATTACCCGGCAACGGCGCCAAAATTTGATATGGTCAAATTACACCTCCCTAAAGAAGTATAAGCGATCGTTGTCAAATAAATAACCCAAATTGTAGGTTGGGTTCGATCCCATGAGGAATAAGGTTCAGACTTAAACTTAACTCACGATTATATCTGTTTAGTCAAACTATCTCCGAAACAAGTAAACTAAAGGAGGGAATTTTTGTAAGCAAGTAACAAATTGTTGATTAAGTAACAAGTAAGCAGGATTCAAACTTTGTTGTTATCAATATGAGAGAGAAAATATGGTGTATGTGTTCCCCATAAGCTTTTAATATGGTAACCCTAATAATAGTAATCCATTCCTAGTGTTTTACATGCAAATAGGGAAAGATAGGTATCCCTAAGTGATTGTCCTCCAAATAGGGAATTGCACTACGCACCTTGGTCTGGCTACGAGTGTATACTTTACTAACCCTTGCCTTTACCTCATATTAGATATCACATCAATGTATGGCTTAGTTTTCACCCTCGCACCAATTGACATTAGACTATTAGAGAGCATCCACTAAATCACTGTTGTTAAATCTCTCATTCATTACCTCATTGGTTCGACAAGTAGGAACGAAGCGAGTTCTAATGTTTGCAACCGTTAAAAAGACTTCTAATTGAAATAATTATCAATACATGAATAAACACTATTCAAGAATTACTTAATTATTAGTCATACATTGTTAATTGTTCATGGTTCCTACAACCCTAGTTGTGGATTTAACTACTCATGCTTCAAAGAACACAATTCATATTTTCATAAAAAGAATTCATGAACTTATAAGTTAAATTGTTGAAAACCCAAATCTTCAATTGAAATTCAAAGTCAAAATCCTATAAAATGAAATCCGGATATCAAATTGCTAAAGTTTGCAACTAAATTCCACAAAACACCAAGAACTAAGAGTATTACAACAATGTCTAACCCACAAAACTGAGGTTTATAACTCATATTTATAGAAAACATGTCCTAAATAAAAAGGAAACAAAATAAGGAAATAAGCGGTCTAGGACGCGGATTCAAGTGACGACTCGACCTATTGACTGTGGGTTGACCTACGGTCCGTAGGTCACCCTTCATGGTTGAACACATGACATCTTTTCAGCAGGGACTGGAACCTTCACTCTCAGATCATCAACGACGGACGTGTAGGATAGATCGTGGGTCGACCTACAGTCTGTGGGTTTGCTTCCGTGGCTCCACACTTACAATTTTTCATCCGGGACTGGAACTTCAACTCTCTGAACCCATTGTCAGATGTGCAGGACGCCTCGTGAGTAGACCTGCCGTCTGTTAGTTGGTTCGTAGTTGCACACTTGGTCAGAATTCCCTGATGCGCCATCTACGCCTGCCCAATGATGGTCCATCACAGGACCTACATCCCGTGGATCCCTCCGTGGTTGGTCCTTTCTACATGATTTCAGCACTCATCACCATCTACTGCATTCCCATCTTATTTCCTGCAAACATAGCACAAAACACATTATTTCTAATACAGTATGGCTCTCGATACACATTACTTCTAAGTGAATTGCATCAAAAATACCGTAAACTCATGGTATATCAGCATATTAGGAACTTTGTGGATGTCTATGGGCCGTTTTCATTTAAGAACATATCATAAGAATCGCTCAGTCTTAGGTTGTTCTCGTTCTCTTTAATGGGTGAGGCAACTAAATGGTTGGCTGAGTTACCGAGGGACTCTATCACCTCTTGGGATGAGATGACCACATCATTTCAAGTGAGTTTCTTTCCCCCATAGAAGATGATGACTCTTCAAGACATCATCCAAGGTTTCAAATGTGTGGATGGTGAGCCAATCCATTAGACATGGTTGAGATTTAAGAAGTTGTTGCTTCAATGCCCAACTCATGGACTTCCAGATAATCTGTTGCTTCAATATTTCTATAGAAGCCTTGATTCGGAAAAAAAAGGAGTGGCTTATCAACTTTGTTCGAGTGGTGTAATGGACCGATCTTATGCAGTGGCATACCAACTCCTTCATTGCATGACCAAGACAGGGCATGGTACACTCGTGAAGAACAAGTCTCTCCTCTCACTTATAAAATGATAAAAGAGCAAATCTAGAAGGATCAAGAGAGAGACCAAAACATGGCCAAAATGATGACCCAGTTAGATATCTTGGCTAAAAATGACATGGGTGTTGGTGCAAGGAGTGTTAATGTTGTGGGTGTTGGTGGAATGAACCTCGATGAAGGCAAATTTCCAGTGATGTACAATGAGGAAGTAACCTTCCTAGACAACCAAGGATGAGGTTATTGTGCAAACTACCCAAGACCGGGTGGAAATCAAGGGTGGAATAGAAATGAGGGCTGGAGAGACCGTGACAGAGAATGGTGTGATCGTAATGCCACTTGGAATGAAAGAGATGGGGAGAAGGATAGGTATGTTCCTCCGCATGAGAGTCAAAATCCCAAAGAATCTAAAGGTGGCCAGACAAAATATATGCTCTCACGCATTCTCAACTAAGTTGAAGGGTCCGACAAAGTGTTGAAAGAAATGAAGGAGGATATCTCAACTCTCAATCAGATGGTGACTTCTCACTCGGTCTTTATTAATTAGCTTGAGACCCAAATGCGTCAAATTTCATCACATTTGAATCTAAAAAAACAAGGGGGGGGGGGGGTTGCCTAGTGATACAATGGCAAACCCCAAGAATGAAGCTTGAATGGGTACTTTCGTCGTGCCACGACTTTAACTAAGGTTCTTCTTGGGAGGAAACCCAAGTTTTTAATGCTTTAAGTTTGATTTTGAATAATGGGTGTTGATTGTGCAGGTTGAAAAGGGAAGTGTGATTGAGAATGTGCAGTTTGGCGAGCTAATAGTCTAGTTGGTGACTCGCCAAAGAGGTCGGCGAGCCTGATTTGGACCACCGTTGGATCCACCAAACTTGAAGTGGAAGTCTCTAAAAACTCGACATGCCAATTTCTTAATCGGCGACCCACCGAATAGGTCGGCGAGCCCAATTTCATCTGCCGTTTGAACCCCCAAATTGACAGGAGGTCTTGTAATCCCCGGTGAGGTAAGTCACCACTTGGTGCATCACCGAGTGGTTTGGCGTGGTCGACTAACACCGCCGAAAGGGCTGCGAACTGAAAGGATTTAAAAGGCCAAATGGTTTAAAATTTCAAAATCATTCATATTCTCTCATTTCTAACCCCGTACATTCTCACCCACACATTAGATTTTCCGTATTTTGTACTTTGTTAGTTTTATTCTCTTTTTGTTCTTGATCTCGTGCTCAAATTTGAATTACTCTGCTGCCTAGCTTATCAAGTTCTCAATTCGGCATACATATTGGTTTTCCGAACCCCAAACTTGAGTTTAGTGGTGAAACTCAAATGCAGTCGGTAATTGTGCATTAATATGTGTTGGGTGATTGTTTAAATGATGTTTTATATGTTGGATTGCCATTTTTGTGTTTTGGACTTGTGCCTAAATGATTAAAAAGATGATTTCCTGAGTTTTGTGCATTAAAATTAATTGTAAATTATTGGGTAGCGGTTATTTTATGTTGGGTCTAGTTGGGTGAAGTCTAAGTAACCCCCAATTGTGATTAATGACGTACTTTACCCAATGAAAGAGCTTTTGACGTCATTATTAAGGGCATAAGTCGTCAAATGGCCAATTGTGGCCAAATCAGGGGGAGTCGAAGTACTTCGGAGGCATGGGTCGATTGGGTCTGGTCCTAATTGAATATTTTGTGTGTTTAATTTTGATTTTGAGGGATGCGGCTTAATTTTGGAAAACGGGGTTGAAAATTGGCACGTTAGGCAGTTTGGCGAGCTGGGTCGAGCTCGCCGAACGGTTCGGCGGCTCGCCAAAGTCCCCTTTGGATCACCTTTAATTTCTTTATTTGGGTAGTTGAAGTCTGTAAATTTTGGCGAGAAGCCTGAGCTCGCCGAGTTCACTCAGCGACTCGCCGAAAGGTTCCCTTGATCGCCCTTTCTGCGCCCCTAACCCCTAAAACACACTATAACATTCAGCGGGATAGTTTGAGCTAGCCGAGTGATGTTGCCGATTCGACGAAGGGCCCTGAGAATAGCCGACATGCTCTATTTCTGGAAAATTTTCAAGCGGGTCCTTTGGGGGAGCCCGATCTGGCTCGCCTAAGTGACTCGGCGACTGGTTCGGCGGGTCTTTTTGCAACATGATTTCTGCAACTTTCTTAACCATTTCTAACGATTTTCAATGTGTTTTGCAGATATGGCTAGGACTAACTTAGATGAAAGTGGCATGCCGCCCCGCAAAGAAGCACGGGGAATTGTAATAAATGAGGGAGCAGCTGCTTCCACACAAAAGGGAAAGAAAGCACCTCCGAAGGGAGGCAAAGGCAAGGGCAAAGCTCCCGTAGCTGAGAGACCGGAGCACAACTCCAGCAGTGATGGGGATTGTTTTGAGTCTCAGGCCTCATTCTCCAAGCCTAAGGATGAGCAATTACTTCAAATCCGGCGAGCAGAGATTTGTGCAAGGGCTTATCCAGATCCATCTAGGATTCTGGAGTCTACCCCTCTTACTGCAGATATAGTGCCAGCTCCCGCACAGACGGTGGTTCCAACACCACCAATCCAGGGTCCTCCTTCCTGGTTACTCAACTGGTTAAAGGTCGAGGGATTGAGGACCATCCTAGATAGACAACTACCCTTTTGTGTGGTACACACTCCAGTACCACAAGTTTGATATATTCACCAAGACCTGTGGCCCATACATTCCTACATGGGTTAGAGAGTTCTACACTACATATGGTGACTTTGTACCCTAGGGGAAGAAGAAGGCTAGTGCCTTCAGACCGGTGGAGTCCGTGATGGTTCGGGGGAAGACAATGGGATGAAGTAGCAATCATATTAATGTTGTACATGACAGAACAATAGGTTTTGAGCATGGTTACCAGAGCATGATCTCAGCACAGACTCTGGATGACCTCAAGGGATGGCTTGCTCCCCTCATTTCTGAGACCACCCCGAGGTGGATTCAGGCCGGAGCCCCTATTGAGAAGAAGGACTTGAATGTAGAAACTCGGTATTGAATAACATTTCAAGCACAGGTCATCCAATTCTAGGTGCAAACAATTGTTAAGCAGTATAAAACCCAATAAATGAGTTGGGGTCGAATCCATAGGGAGCAATATGTGTTCAAATTCAATCAAGAAATAAGAATGTGGTTTAATCAGCCATAGGAATAGAAATTATTGGACAAAGACATATCAAGTCAAAAGGGGTGACACGAGTGTCAATTGTGGGCTTTGGTTTGTAACTATCAACTATAACGCAATCAAAGAATATTGAAATAACAATAAGGAGAGGAATTCTTGAGATGTAATCGATTATAGGCAAATTCGATATATGGGTAATTAAAATTACTAGTAACTAGGTAAATATCAATGGGTAGGCTAGACTATAATTGAAATAGCTTTCTTTCAAACAACTATTCCGCTTGAAGTGATTTCTCTCGAGCATCAACAAGCATAGCAATTAAGAACAACCCATAAACTTAATACATCTTCTCTCACGAGCAAGATGGATAAGATTGGGTTGAGGATTCACTTCTCAAGCTGAACCCAAATCAACCCAATACGTACAAATCATCAATCCATAATCTTAGTTCTAAAACCTCTCTCTCAAGCAAGCTAAGAACACAAAAATAGAACAACAACTGCAACTACAATTCATAAATTAAACCACAATTAATGATTAAACCACTTCAACATAGCATTTTAACTAGTAATTAATAATACCCAAAAATTAATTCAACCCATAATTAATGATCACACCCCAAGAATTGAGGTTTTATCCAAACATCATAAAAGAGTAAGAATGGTTACCAAATCGGTTAGCCATCAACTGGGTAAGAGTAATTAAGCCTTTATAATGCTTCAATTTGTAGAAAATTTGAAGCCCACTTTCAAAATCAACAAATTGAGTTTCAAAATCTTCAAGTCTACTAAGAAACTCAAGAGAAAAATGTTCTAGACTAAAAACTTTAAAATTCTCTCTAAAATATGATACTACATTTAAATGTTTAAAACGAATTTACAATCGCCAAAAATAAGCCACGAAAGGCCAATCAGCGAAGTAAGTCGGGCTCACCGACACCTCTCCAGACTTCCATTGATGCTCTCACCACAAGAGTTTGATTTGTGAGAGACGACAAGGAGTGGCTACTGAGCTTACGACTTTGAAAGCCGAGGTTTATAGGCTTAGGAAGGATGTGGACCATCTGAAGTCCACAGACTTCACTTCACTGTTCGGGTTAGTTGAGATCCTCGAGGATCCGAGTGCTAAGATTCTGGCTCGTACGAAGGTACCTCCATCTACCACCAGAGATGATATTACGGAGGATGTTGTTGCTGCGGAGTCTGAGGCCGAGACCGATGAGAAGCAACTTGAGGAGCGAGATGCAACTGTCTATGATGATTTGGCAGACCTAGAGGGTGCCATGTTCTAGACTGACCGATAGGCCTCCTTGAGAGACACTACTATGGCAGGCCCTATTGCAGCTCCAGCTGATGCCCAGCCCCAGAGTGTGACCCCGGGCACTGATGCCCTGGCAAACGGAGTGACTGATTAGATAGGATCATTCTTTACCTCCCCCTCTATTATTTTTATTGATTATTGTTATTTTAGTTGCATTTGAGGACAATTGCTTTTCTTTTGTGGGTGAGGTGAGGTATTTCCATACCTACCTCTTGTGATTACATTTTTATTTGTATATATTGTGTTTTGTGATCTATAATTGTGTTTTCATTGTGTTTGGATTTGAATCTTGTGGATGTTTGAGCTCGTGGCTCCTTGTTTTGAATGAAAATGATTTCGACCTATTTTTAAATTTTGTGCCACCCATATTGTTTGTGATTGTGGCTGTTCTTGTGCAAATTTGAATATCGGTTATGATCAATACCGATGACTTGAATAGTGCTCTTAATTGAACGAAATAAATGTGCAGATACGATGAGGCCAAATGAAGTTACATAGACAATGTGTGAAATTTTAGCATGTCATTGTGACTAGCCGATTATTGAATGAGTTTGTTGTGATGAACATTGCACACTAGCTAGAAAGTGTGGAGTCTCATTTGATATTGGTACCAATGCCTTGTGTGATGAGATTACCTTGAACATTGTGTGTGATGACACCTAGAATTTGCCATGTTTGTCCGATTGACTAAGTGATGCAAGAACTTGAAATGATCTTAGGAAACAATTTAGAAAAGTGAACCAATTTGACAATATACCTCTTTATTCCATTCACCCATAACTTTCATGAAGTATGCTTTGTTTGAATAGCCAACTTAGGCCAAAAGCCTAAGTTGGGGTGTGGTAAAAGAGAGAAGGAAAGTCAATAAGTGTGAGAATCCCCCTTTGAGTAATGATTTTGAAAAATATGGAACCCCTCCAAATATAAAAAAAAGGAGAAAAGAAGCAAAGAAAAAAAAAGTTGTGAAATAAAATGATGAAAATTGCAAAAGAAATGGGGTATATCCAGTAATTCATATGAAGTTGAATAATGGGGTGGATTATGAGCATGTTTGAAATGTTAAATAAAACGAGGAAAGTGATGTTCAAACCATACTTCATGAAGGTAGCACCCACTAAGCCTAAATGACCATACCTTAACACTCAGCCCCATTACAAGCCCTGAAAAGACATTTTTAATCTTGAGTGAGCTGAAACGAATGTTGATTGGAAAATAAGGGTAAACCTCTGGGTGAAGTCATGCATGTGTTCATCTTTGTGAGTGTGAGAGTTGTATGTGATTTTGGAACTTTAAAATTGTAAAGAAATTGTGTGTGAATATGGAATCATCTTTGTTGTGAGGGAATTTGAGTACCTTTGTTGAGCTTGAACTTGCATTTGAAGCAAATATTGTGAACTTGAGCATCTTTGGTAATGGTCAGTCACAATTTGAATCTTTGAGTGCACAACTAATCTTTGCATGAGTAGTTTGAACTTTGTTGTGTAGATTCATGATTGAATTTTATGTAGCACTTTTTAAGATATCCTTTTTGAATTGTTGATCTTGAGTTTTTACTTGAGGACAAGCAAAAGTTTAAGTTAGGGGTGTTGATGAGTCCGAGATTTGGACTCATTTAGGGTTTGTTTTTTTTATAGATTTAGTGTCCTCAAATGCCCAATTTATGCTATAAACTGATGTTAATGCCTTGATTTTCAGGTATATGGATTGAGGAGAAAAGCAAGGACACTAATATGCAAAAAGGAACAAAACAAGTTGAAGAAATGAAGAGGGGTGAGCCTGAAGATCACCAAAGGCACTTCCCGTGTCGCCGAGGGGCTAATCTCACCTCCTAAAGTTCCTATGTGCCAAGCCCTGAAGCAAGAAACCAAGTCGGCAACAAAAAGGAGTAGTCGGCGAAGCGCCTAGCAGTTCTGCGATGCAAAGAGAGATCGCCCAAAGTTTCAGAACTTGAGGATGTTGAGTGCCAAAGCAAAAAGGCGATGGAAGATATCAATGGGCGGATCGCCGAGTGGTTCGGCGAGCCTGACTTACCTAGCCAATCTACCCTTCGTGGCTTATTTTTGGTGACTATAAATTAGTTTTAAACGGTGAATTTAGTATCGATTTGGAGAATCCTTTCAGTCTAGAACAGTTTCTCTTAAGTTTCTTAGTAGACTTTAAGGTTTTGGGATTGAATTTGGAGATTTTGCAACTCCTTTCAATTTTTTTGCAAATTGGAGCATCGTAAAGGCTTAATTACTCTTACCCAGTTGATGGCTGAGTGATTTGGTAACTGCAACGACTCCGAAAACTAGTAGGTGAAACTAGAGCCTTACGAGTTTGTTGTTGAGTTTGATGTGGGGTTTTATGTAGTAAAATGAGTTCCCACGCGTAGTTTGAGGTGTTTAGGGGTTAAACGTCAAGGTATGACTCCCCAAGGACCAACCAAGGGTCCTTGAGGAGGAACCTAAAGCCTAACCCCAAGGCTGCCCCAAAGAACAAAAGCTGTCAAAAAAATGAGGATCTACGGATGGGACCCACTGGGCGTAGGTCCATCCACGCCTTGTGGGGGTGGTCCATAGGTCAAGACCCATAGTTTTCATGTTCCTGTGCCCACCTACGCACCTGCAGGACAGGGCGTCAATGCAATTACGGTCCGTAGGTCAAGGGGCATAGGTCACCTCTGTAGGTTCTACCCAATCTTGGCCATAAGGGGGACAATTTATATTGTTTTATTAGAGTTATTTAAGGCTTTTTAAACTATAAACACCCTTTTACAAGTCATTATCCCCAAAACTAAAAAAAAATAGAAACTACCTCCTCTCCAAATAATTCTCGTTCTAGAAACCTCCATTGGAGAAGGAGAAGTGAAGGTTTGGAGTTCAAGAGTTCATCTTTCTCACTCAATTTCATGGAGTTTCTTCAATCAAGGTATGGTAGTTTTCATCTTTGGGTAGATTCCACCCAAAGAGCCCCTTCAAAATTTGATTTCAAAGCTTCCAAATTCCCCCAAAAGTTAGGGTTTCAATCTAAGTCATGGGTTCAATTTCAAAAGATTTTCAAAGGTTTATATATCATGAATTATGATTGAATTGATTAATGAATGCATAATGATTTATGATGAATTTCCCCATGAACCCATGATTCCCCCAAAATACTAAATTGTGAATTTGTGATTTGAGATTGATTGATTATGGAAGCATGTGAAGAGATTAAGTCTATATTGATTTAATTTATTGAATTATGTCATTATTCATGCCTAAATTATAGTATTCTAGATATGTTGGCGAATTGTGATTCATGGCCTTAAAGGGCAGAGTATTACGAATTGATGTAATTATGATGCTATGTATGTGATTGGTGATTTCAATAAAACTAATGTGATCATGTCTACAATGGAATTGTGTTATTATTGAAAGGTCATTCTCAATTATACAGTTATGAATGATGATGATATATGTGAAAGGTTTCTTCAATGCAATGATACATCGTGAATTGGTATGCTTAGGGCATCCTCTTCTTGTGTAAATGAAAGTGATCTTGATTGTTACATCTTGAATTGGTAGTCTTAGGGCATCCTCTTCTTGTGTAACTAAAATATCTTGAGTTAATGAACATGGAATCGGTAGACCTAATGGTGGTAGCCTTTGTATGATGAGGCTATGAACTATTCTAATGATGTGTCTTGGATCGGTAGGCAAATGGCACCTTCCATGCATGATAATAATGAACCTTGGATCGGTAAGCTAATGGCACCGTACCATAAATGACAATGATGAACCTTGAATCGGTAGGCCTATGGCACCCTTTCACGAGGATTCAATGAGCTATCCTAATAATGTACCTTGAATCGATAGGCTTATGGCACCCTTTGATGTGTTAACTAATGTACCTTGAATAGGTAGATTTATGGAACCCTTTCATGTGTGAATCAATGTACCTTCGGTCGGTAGGCCAATGGCACCCTCTCATGGGTAATAATGTTAAAGGAATGAACTAGTCTATGGGAATCCAAGCTTAGCACCGAGTGGATATGGTAAGATGGTAGCTCTCCCCATGATTAGGTCGCGTTTCAATGAACATCTTTCTTATCCCATAACTATGTGCCCACATAGGTTATTAGCTAGTGGATCCACCTAAGCTAAAATGTTACCGGTCCTACTTTAGGCAAGTAGACCAACCTTTTATGGTATGGGATAGACACCAGATTCCATCTTAAGCTCACATGGTCTATGTCAGTTAAAGCTTATTCCCATCATATAAGTTATGTGCTATGGTTACTTAAGAGGTTCTATGAAGTGTGGGTGGTAGTATGGGATACCATCCATGCATTGCACGAGTAGGATTTGAGAGGGCTATGGTGTGTTTCTCTATTGTCCTAATGTCTAATGAAGCTAATGAGAATGTTGACTTAAAGGCTTAATGTAATGATGCAAGCTTTACTTGGATTGTTATTATGAGTTACTTTCCTTGTCATGACTTATGAAATGTATGTGTACCTTATGCATGAGTATTGACTAAAGATGAGTATGAAGAATGGTATGTTAATGTATGGTGGCCTCAAAGTGGTACTTAGTATGAATGGTAGTATGGGATGTCATTCTTACATTGCACAAGTATAGCTTAGGGTTACTGAAGATGATGGTTCTAATGTGATGTAATGACATATATGTTGATTATGTTTGTACCTTATGCCTTTTATACTAAACTTCATGATGTTTCTCAAAATTGGAATATAGCATGGTTTTCAACAATAATGACCTTTTAAGCATGGTTTTTTCATGGCTATCATACTTAGTACATTTTTGTATACTAAACCATATTTCTACATCTTTTCAAAGTGTAGGTTCCGGCGTATGGGTTGATTTCTTCTAGTTCATGCTTGGGTTGACTATTCGTCAAGCTTGTGGTATGTCCTCATGGATTCGAGGACAAGTGCTTTATTGTCACTTCATGTCTTTCATTGTACTACAAACTTTTTAAACTTTCTATTGTAAGGGTCGTGACCCTACTTTTGATTCATGATGTATTAGATGGCCATGTGAGACAAGTAGACTTTCGCTGTTTTAAATAAAGTTTTTCGATTGTATGGATTAAAAAAGTTTTTAATTCCACACTATTTCTTATGTCTTATGGTATGAATTCTATGAGGCTTGCATGAGGATCTTCAGAGTCTTGTACATCGTGTCACGTCTGGGGTGTAGGCTCGGGTCATGACTAACATGGTATCAGAGCAAAAGATGTTGGGAATGGTTTTTACGATTGATGTCTCACAAGCCACGTCTTGTAGAGTCTTGTTCATGAGTGTGAAGCATGCCATATTTATGAATGAGAGGCTATAAGATGTTAGGAAGCTACACTTCTTTAATTACTCTTTGAGTCGTGCCATAAAGTTTAGCTCTATAAAAGTCCTTTTCCTAACCCTTCTCTTGTGTTTATAGGAGATGAATACAAGAAGGGCGACCACAAGAAGGATGGAAGAGGAGAATGTGAATGAGAGAGTTCCCCCCCCCCCAAGGTCCTCAAGGTAACCAAGTTCCTCAAGGCAATCAAGTTCTGCTTGATCCTATGGCCATGTCTAATGAAGAAGTTAGGTCGACACTTCTAATAATGGCTCAAGAAGTAACTACTCAAGCCCAAACCATGACAGTCCAAGCTAATAGGGTTGTAAGGCACCGGTATGTTGATAGTTCCTTATAGTTGTGAATGTTTTATTGAGGTCCTTATGTTATTTTTATGCTAGCGTTAGTATGGGTTTACTCCCAAGAGGGAGATACTATGTTTTCTATAGTGAGGTTGTTGAGAGTTCCGATATCCTTTTCTCTTTCCTTCTATTTCTACTTAAGCTTGAGACCAAGAGTTCCTTATGGATTGTTTCATGTTTTGGAGTCATGTGTGATTATGTGTTTCCATGTTCTCCTTATGTTATGAATGTTCTTGATGAATTTATGTTTAAATGAGAAAAGAAGTTTTTATGATTTATGTTCCTCATGTTGATGTGCATTTAGTATGAGTTGCCTATATGCTTTATGAGGTGAATTGTTGAACATGCCTAAATGTGCTTTTAAGAGTAATTTCATAATTTGCTTAATGATATTATGATGAGCATGCTTTAAGTTGGAGAAGGTGATTCCTCCAATGATATGAGAAATTTTGAAGTTTTCATGCATAATGAGTTAGTAGATGTAGTTCCTACTTCCTTTTGTTGCATTGAGTATGTTTGAGATGGAGTTGATGTTTCCTCCTAGTTTTGTGCATTTTTTATGATGTTTCATGCATGATGAGTTGCTAGTCTTGAGTCTTTAATTTCGTTAAGTGTTTAAGGTGTCATTCGAGGATGAATGTTCCTAAGGGGGATATAATGTAACGACTAGGAAAACTAGTAGGTGAAACTAGAGCCTTACGAGTTTGTTGTTGAGTTTGATGTGGGGTTTTATGTTGTAAAATGAGTTCCCAAGGTTAGGCTAAAGGGTTTAGGGGTTAAACATCAAGGTACGACTCCCCAAGGACCAACCAAGGGTCCTTTGAGGAGGACCCTAAAACCTAACGCCAAGGCTACCCTAAAGAACAAAAGTTGTAAAAAAAATGAGGACCTACGAATGGGACCTACTGGGCGTAGGTCTATCCACGCCTCGTAGGGGTGGTCCGTAGGTCAAGACCCCTAGTTGTCAAGCTCCTGAATTCATCTACGGACCTACAGGATGGGGCGTCAATGCACCTACGGTTTGTAGGTCAAGGGGCATAACTCACCCCTATACGTTCTGCCCAATCTCGGCCATAAGAGCGACAATTTAGTAAATTCCAAATTAATTAGTTAATGAAGGGGGATGGTTTATACTATTTTATTAGAGTTATTTAAGGGTTTTTAAACTGGTAAACACCCTTTTACAACCCATTATTCCCAAAACAAAAAAAAATTGAAACTACCTCCTCTCCAAATAATTCTCTCTCTAGAAACCTCCATTAGAGTAGAAGAAGTCAAGGTTTGGAGTTAAAGAGTTCATCATTCTCACACAATTTAGTGGAGTTTCTTTAATCAAGGTATGGTAGTTTTCATCTTTGGGTAGATTCCACCAAAAGTTAGAGTTTCTATCTAAGTCATGGGTTCAATTTCAAAACGTTTACAAGGGTTTATATATGATGAATTATGATTTAATTGATGAATGAATGATTATTTATGATGAATTTTCCCCATGAACCCATGATTCCCCCAAAATATTAAATTGTGAATTTGTGATTTAGGATTGATTGATTATGGAAGCATGTGAAGAGATTAAGTCTATATTGATTTATTTTATTGAATTATGTCATTATTCATGCCTAAATGGTAGTATTCTAGGTGTGTTGGAGAATTGTGATTCATGGCCTTGAAGGGCAAAGTATGAAGAATTGATGTATAATCATGATTCTATGTATGTGTTTGATTATTTCAATGAAAGTAATATGATCATGTCTAGAATGCAATTGTGTTATTATTGAAAGGTTATTGTCAATTATACACTTATGAATGATGATGACATATGTGAAAGGTTTCTTCAATGTAATGATACATCTTGAGTTGGTAGGCTTAGGGTATCCTCTTCTTGTGTAAATGAAAGGGATCTTGATTGTTACATCTTGAATTAGTAGGCTTAGGGCATCCTCTTCCTGTTAATGCTTATTCCCATCATGTGAGTTATGTGTTAAGGTTACGTGAGAGGTTCTATGAAGTGTGGGTGGTAGTATGGGATGCCATCCATGCATTGCACGAGTAGGCTTTGAGAGGGCTATGGTGTGTTTCTCTAATGTCCTAATGTCTAATGAAATGAATGTGCTTCTAATGAAGCTAATGAGAATGTTGACTTATAGGCTTAATGTAATGATGCATGCTTTACTTGTATTGTAATTATGAGTTACTTTCCTTGTCATGACTTATGAAATGTATGTGTTCCTTATGCATGAGTATTGACTAAAGATGAGTATGAAGAATGGTAAGTTCATCTATGATGGTCATAAAGTGGTACTTAGTATGAATGGTAGTATGGGATGTTATTCCTACATTGCACAAGTATAGCTTAGGGTTACTTAAGATGATGGTTCTTATGTGATGTAATTGCTTTTATGTTAATTATGTTTGTACCTTATGCCTTTTATACTAAATTTGATGATGTTTCTCAAAATTGGCATATAGAATGGTTTAGAGCCAAAATGTCTTTGTTAAGAATGGTTTTTGCATGGCTATCATACTTAATACATTTTTGTTTGCTAACCCATATTTATAATTTTTTTCAAAGTATAGGTTCCAACGTTTGAGTTGATTTCTTCTAGTTCTAGCTTGGGTTGACTATTTGTCAAATTTGTGGTATGTCCTCATGGATTCGAGGACAAGTTCTTTATTGTCATTTCGTGTATTTCATTGTACTAGACACTTTTTAGACTTTCTATTGTAAGGGTCGTGACCCTACTTTGAGTCATAATGTATTAGATGGCCATGTGAGACAAGTAGACTTCCGTTGTTTTAAATAAAGCTTTTCAATTGTATGGACTAAAAGAGTTTTAAATTCCACACTATTTCTTATGTCTTATGTTATGAATGTTATGAGGCTTGTATGTGGATCTTCAAAGTATTGTACGCCGTGTCACGTCCGGGGATTAGGCTCGGGTCGTGACATAACTTATTTTACTTTTCTATGATGTTTGGCTAAATCCCAAATTCTTGGGATGTGATCATGTGATTATGGGTTGAATTAGTTTATGGGTATTGTTAATTACTAGTTTAAATGCTATATTGAAGTGGGTTTTAAATGCTATATTGAAGTGGGTTTAATGATTAATTTTGGTTTAATTTATGAATTGTAGTTGCAAATGCAGTTCTAAATTTGTGTTCTTAGCTTTCTCGAGAGAGACGTTTTAGAAATAAGATTATTGATTAATGATTTGTAGGCATTGGGTTGATTTGGGTTCATCTCGAGAGAGTGAATCCTAAACCCAATCCTACTCATCTTGCTCAAGAGAGAAATTGTATTAAGGTAATGGGATGTTTTTAATTGCAATGTTGTTTGATGTTCGAGAGAAATCACTTGAAGTAGAATAGTGGTTCGAGAGAAAACTATTTCAATTATAGTGTAGCCTACCCACTTATATTTAGTTCTTTACTAGTAGTTTCAATTACCATATATCAAATTTGCCTATAATCGGTCACATCTCGAGAATTATTCTCCTTATTGTTGTTTCATTATTGTTTGATTGCGTTGTAGTTGATAATTACAAACCAAAACCCCCATTTGACATTTGGGTCACCCCTTTTGACTTGATATGTTTTTTTTCGATAATTTCTATTACTATAGCTAGTTAGAACATATGCGTACTTCTTAATTGAATTTGAACACGTACCACTCCCTGTTGGATTCAACCCCAACTGATTTGATAGGTTTTATACTGCTTAACGATCATTTGCACCTAGAATTGGATAAGATGTGCTTTAAACGTTAATCAGTGGTTAATTCAAAAATTTACCTTGATCTTTGCCCTGGTCCGACATCGGATATTGTGCTCCTCAACTCTTGCATAATACATAAGTTGAGGGTGGCTATCAAAAAGGAAACTAAAAAAAAGGGTAGGAAAAGAATTTTGTGTTGAAGAGAGAAAATGAGAAGAAAAGATATAAAAAGATGTGACTGTGTTCAAAAGATGAATATAAAAGTGCTGAAAGAAACAAAGAGAAGTGAAGTAAAAGAAAAAGAACAAAAGTAGAAAAATATGAGCTATAAAGTCAAAGGTCACATCTGTGTCGAGAAGAGTCAAGCGAAAGAAAAGAAAATAAAAAGATGTCAAGAATGGATTTAGAAAAGAGGTAAAAATCCAATGCAATGTCAAGTAGGACAGAAAGTCACTAAAAAGTACCCAAATATATCCTACCTGACCCTGAACCTACGTTACAAGTTAAGAAAGACCTATAGTGATCCTAGTGACTAGCTTGGAGAGTCTATGCAATGAAAATAAGGGCAAGCCTATGGTATTGAGCACTACCTATATTTGAAGTCACTTCTAAGCGTAAGTGTTGAATGAATCCTCAAACTCAAAATTCATATCTATTGTGTGAAAAAGGAATTCGTTTGAAGTGAGGGAACTAGTTCCATTCCCACAAAGTTAGTACCTTAGCGATTCTGAAAAGTGTATGTTGTGGTGTCTATTGGTCGATCTATGTCATGTCTTGATCCACATGATTTAGCTTGTTGAGTCTAGAAGAAAAGCTTAGCACTAAATGAGATACGAGATTGAGATTGCCATGTGATTGCTTGAGTTTGTATGTTTGCTTTTAGACAAGTGTCGTCTAGAGTTTTAGTGTGCCTCTTGAGGATAACCAATAAGTTTAAGCTGAGGGTGTTGATATACTGTGAATTTATAGTATTTTTGATACGTTTCACTTAGAGTTTGTGTGTGTCTTGGGCCATTTTGTGTTAGAATTAATGTTTTGTCTCTAATAATTGCAGGAAATAAGCTTGGAATGCAGTTGATGGAGATGAGAGATGAAATTATGCAGAAGAAGCCACCCATGGAATGATCCACGTACCGTAGGTCCTTTGACGGACCGTCGTTGGGTAGGCGTAGATGGAGCATCAAGGAAGTCTAACTAAGTTTGGAACTATAAAGCAACTGATAGACTGTAGGTTGACCCACGAGCCATCCTTCACATCGGTCGATGGATTCAGATAGTTGAAGTTCTAGTACCTAATGAAAATTCCTATGGAGCCATGGAAGGGGACCTACGGACCGTAGGTCGACCCACAGACGGTCCGTACGTCGAGTCATCAACTGAAGCCGCGTTCCAGATAGCTTGTTTCCTTATTTTGTTTCCTTTTTATTTAGGACTTGTTTTCTATAAATAGGAGTTATAAACCTCGTTTTTGGGAGTTAGACATTATTCTAAACTCTTAGTTTTTGTGTTTAGGGAATTAATTTGCAAACTATAGCAATTTTATTTCTGGATTCCGTTTTATAATATTTTCACTTTGCAATTCAATTGGAGATTTTCGGGTTTCATCTATTCTAATTGTAAGTTCATGAATTCTTTCTTCTTAAACATGAATTGTGAACTCTCAAGCATGCAACTAGAGTTGGGAACCCTGAGTAGTTAACAATGTATGAATAATAACTAAATAATTCTTGAATAGTGTTGATACATGTATTGTTAATTCTTTCGTTTAAAAGTCATTTTAACGGTTGCAAACGTTAGAACTCGCCTCGTTGCTTCTTGCCAGACCAAGGAGGTAATGAATGAGAAAAGAATTAACAACAGAGATATATTGGATGCTATCTAATAGACTAATGTCAATTGGCGTGAGGGTGAAAACTAAGCCATAAATTGATGTGATGTCTAATCTGGGTAAAGGTAAGGGTTAGTAAAGCATACACACGTAGTCGGACCAAGGTGCGAGGCGAAATTCTCTATTTGACAACGATCATTTATTTTCTCTTTAGGGAGGTGTAATTTGAGTGTATCACCGACCGACGGTCTGTCCTATTAGGGCATCGACTGACGTCTGGGAGCTGAAAGTTAGGGGTCTGAACCACAGACCGTGGTCCCACCTACGGTCTGTGGGTCCTGCCATTGGTCGACCCTTGGCTGGAATTTTTTGGAGTTCTAGGGAGGTTGTTGTAGGTAGCCAACCACGAACTCCACCTTCAATTTATGGGTCACCCTAAGGTCCGTAGGTGGCACCCGTTGGTGGCACCTGCAACTTTTGAAAAGTCTGCTGGTTGGTCTTTCTAGGATACGGGGTTTCACATTATCTCCCCATTTGGGAACATTCATCCTCGAATGAAGTCTAAACTAGCTGAATATGGAGGGAAAGAGCTGTAAACCTTACTACTAAGTACTGGAAACTGATTTCTGATTGAACGAAGTTCTAAGGTCATGCAAATACGCTGAAAATTCAAGACTAACTGAAATAACATTATACTTAGATTGGATTCATGCAAGAGTAAATTGAGAGACTAGAGAGGAACTATTACCTCAAGCTTGAATGGAATCAGAAACAAAGAGATGAGCATACTTGGCCTTCATGGCTGCTTCTGCTTCCTAAGTAGCTCCCTCTACTGACTGACTCCTCCACAAAATCTTAATTGAAGCGACTTCTTTTTTTCTCAACTTTCGAACCTGACGATCTATAATTTCAACTGGCACCTCTTCATAAGTGAGACTATCCTTCATAGACACACTGTTTAATAGTACTAGGGATGCTGGGTCAACAACACACTTTCTCAACAAAGAAATGTGAAAGACTTGGTGGACTGCTGCTAGTTCTGCTGGCAACTCTAACTCATAAGTCACTTTACCGACCCTTTTCAAAACTCTATAAGGACCTACATATCTCGGATTGAGCTTCCCTTTCTTGCCAAATCTCATCACTCCCTTCATAAGTGACACTTTCATTAAAACCCAATCATCAATTTGGAACTCCAAGTCCCTTCTCCTTACATCTCCATAGGACTTCTAGTGACTCTGGGCTATCTTAAGTCTCTCCCTGATGAGCTGGACTTTTTCCATAGCATCATGAACCGAATTTGGCCCTATGAAGCGTGCTTCACCTACTTCAAACCAACCAACTAGAGATCTACATCTGCAACCATACAATATCTCATAAGGGGCCATCTGAATACTGGAATGGTAGCTATTATTGTTGGCGAACTCTATGAGAGGAAGCTGATTATCTCAACTACCCTTGAAGTCGATCACGCAAGATCTCAACATGTCCTCAAGGTTCTGAATGGTACGCTCTTCCTGACCATCTCTGTGTTGATGAAATGTTGTGTTGAGATTTACCTTAGTACTAAGATCTTTCTGAAATGACTTCTAGAAATGAGACGTAAACTGAGGACCTCTATCTGAAATGATAGACAAAGGAACCCCAGGTAACCTGACTATCTCATTAATGTAAAGATTGGCGTAGTCCTCCGCCGAATCTGTACTCTTTACAGCCAAGAAGTGAGCGGACTTAGTAACTCTGTCTACTATCACCCAAATGGAATCATGTTGTCTACAAGTACGAGGTAAACCCATAATGAAATCCATGTTTGTCACTACCCACTTCCATGTAGGAATTTTAATCTCTTGAGTTATACCTCCTAGTTTCTAATGTTCTACTTTCACCTGTTGACAATTAGGGTACTTAATCACAAAATCTGCTATATCCCTCTTCATGTCATTCCACCAAAAGACTTCCCGCAGATCAGGGTACATATTAGTGCCACCTGGATGAATAGAATACCCGAAATTATGGGCTTATGTAAGGATTTGCTGTCTCAACTCACCCATTTTAGGAACACATAAACGACCTTGGTAGTGAAGCACACCATCTCCGCTTTGGGAGAAAACCTCAACTTTCTGTTGATGAACTACACTCTTCCATTGAAGCAATATAGGATCACTGTCTTGTTTTTCCTTAACCTCCGCTACCAATGAAGATTCTGACCCATTCTGAACTGTCACACCATCATCTGATATGTTCATAAGGAAAATTCCTAAGCGAGAAAGCCAGTGAACATCTTTTGCTAATTATTTTCTTTCTTCCTTAACATGTGCTACATTACCCATAGATAGTCTACTAAGAGCATCAACTACTACATTGGCCTTACCAAGATGGGAAAGCACATTCATGTCATAGTCCTTAAGGAATTCAAGCCATCTCCTCTAGCGAAGATTCAACTCTTTCTTGGTGAACACATACTGAAGGCTCTTATGGTCTATGAACACATCTACGTGAACACCATACAAGTATGTTTCCAACTCTTTAGGGCAAATTCTATGGCCACAAGATCAAGGTCATGAGTCGGATAGTTCTTCTCATATACCTTAAGTTGTCTAAAAGCATAAGCTATAACCTTACCTCGCTGCATCAACACACAACCTAGGCTGACTCTGGATGCATCACAATAGATCATATAACCGTCTGAACCCTCTGGTAGAGTCTAAATAGGAGTTGTAGTCAACCTAGTTTTCAGTTCTGCAAAGCACTTCTCATACTCATCTGACCACTGAAACCTAACCTTTTTCATAGTCAACTTAGTCAATGGATAAGCTATGGATGAAAATCCTTCCACAAACCACCTATAATAAACAGCTAAACCCAATAGCTTATGATATCTGTAGGAGAGGTGGTTCTGGGTCATTGCTCCACTGCCTCTATATTCTGAGAATCCACTCAAATCCCATCACTCCACACTATATGACCAAGGAAAGCAACTGATTGTAACCAAAACTCATATTTACTAAACATAGCAAATAATTAGCGATCTTTGAGAGTTTGCAGGACAACCCTCAAATGAGTCGCATGTTCTTCCTCATTCCTAGAGTAAATGGGGATTTTATTAGTAAAGACAATAATGAACAAGTCTAAATACTTCTGGAACACCCTGTTCGTCAAATTCATAAAAGCTGCAGGAGCATTGGTTAGTCCAAATGACATAACTACATATTCATAATGACTATACCAAGTCCTGAAGGTTGTTTTTGGGATGTCACTATCTCTGACTCTGAGCTGATGATAACCGGATCTGAGGTTTATTTTCAAAAACTGACTAGGACCCTGAAGTTAGTCGAACAAGTCATCAATCCTGGGGATAGGGTACTTATTCTTGATTGTAACTTTGTTTAACTATCGATAGTCAATTCACATCTTGAGAGAACTATCTTTCTTTTTCACAAACAACACTGGTGCACCCCATAGGGAAATACTGGGTCTGATGAAGCCCTTATCTACAAGGTCTTTCAACAACTCTTTCAATTCCTTAAGGCCAGCTAGAACCATTCTGTAAGGAAGAATCAAAATAGGCTGGGTATCTGGAAGGAGATCAATTTCGAAGTTGATTTCCCTTTCGGGAGGAAATCTGGAAACACTTTTGGAAACTCATTTACAACTAGAACTGACTCAAGAGTTGGGGTTTCGGAGCAGCAATCCTTAACTCGAACTAGGTGATAGAGATACCCTTTGGAGATCATTTTTTCAGCCTTAAGGTAAGAGATAAATCGACCCATAGGCACTGAGTTACTACCCTTCCATTCTAAGATTGGCTCATCTGTAAACTAGAAACGAACGATCCTAGTTCTACAATCGACAGAGGCATAATAGGAATGTAACCAATCCATGCCTAGAATGATATAAAAGTCTACCATTTCAAACCCTACAGGATCTGCTAAGGTGACTTTCTGAGAGACTATGACAGGGCAATTTTTGTATACCCGTCTAGCTATAACTGGGTCACCAATTGGAGTAGAGACTGAGAAGGGTTCTAAGAGAGTTTCTAGACTAACACCAAAGTTCACTGCTATATATGAAGTTATAAAGGAAAGAGTAGCTCCTGGATCTAACAAAGCATAAACATCTAAATGAAAGACTTGTAACGTACTAGTGACCACATCAGGAAAATCTCTCTGGTCTTGGCAAGCCTGGAAAGCATATAACCTGTTCTAGCACTGACCACCACCTGTACTAGATAAAATACCATGCTGAGCTGGGAGACCTGCTGGTGCTGCTATTATTGTAGACGGTGCCCTATTAGTGTTAGCCCATGTCCCTATTTAAAAGAAGGGCAATCTCTCAACTTGTGGCCAGTGTGACCACCACCAAAACATCCTTACTTGCCTGCAACAGACACGCCCAGATGGTTCTTATCACACTTTGAACAAGTTGGGTAGGTTCTGGTACCTGAAACACTCCCCTGAAACTTAGAGCCTGATTCCCTACCTTTCTGATCCTATCGAAACTTGGGGGATAAAGCGCTAGCTGATGAAGGTGTTGGGGCTAAAGATTTCTGCTGAAATTGTGAGTGATTTCCACGACCCGATTTCTGCTGAGAGTACTCATAGTTTCCTATTCTAGCCTTTTTGTTGTCCTTAGCTAGTTCTCTAAGCTTATCTCCCTCAACCTCCTGAGCATGAGTTATGAGCCCTGAGATGTTCATATCCTCCAACAACATAGCATTTCTGCACTCTGTTTTCACCAAGTCAGATACCCTAAATAGGAACTTACTCATTTGTGCTTCGGGATGGGCAACCATAAGTGGAGCATACCTGGAGAGTTGGGTGAACTTTAGCCCATACTCTTGGACTGACATCGAACCTTGTCTCAAATTCATAAATTCCTGAGCCTTAGCTTCCATCAACTCTCTTGGGAAGAACCTTTCCAGAAAAGCTCCGGTAAAACACTCCCAAGTCACAGGAGCTACATTCTCACCCCTGGTTTCTATTCACTGTGTGAACCATATGTGAGCCACGTCCTTAAGCTGGCAGGATACCAACTCTACCCTATCATTTCCAATCACTTGATTTTCTTGACCTCATCAATGATGTTCTGTGTTTCTTCACCAACTTTACCATAGAAACTCAGGCGGATTCATCCTAACAAAATCACTGACAGTAGCTGCCACTGATCCACCACTATTATTTGTATGAACTGGAACCTACTGAATGTTCTAGTTGGCTACACTCTGAGCCAAAAGTTGAATAGTATTTTGAAACTCTGCATTTGAAACCTCATGGTCTGGGACTGGAGGAACTGTGTTAGCATTGCGGGCATTAACATTCCTTGCGTAAGCTCTACAAGGAGGCATGATCTAAAATACATAACATCAATTTACAAAGCAGATCATACCCATGCATGATAAGAATAACAAGAAAGTGAAGTTTTTCCTAAAACACTTTGTAGCATTCCCCTCATAGGTGTGGCACACTTCACACTCATGAAAGGGACTCTACCTAGTGTGGCTTTTTAGACATCCTAGGACTCTTAACCTTAATCCTCTGATACAAAGTTTGCCACGCCCCAAGGCTACCCTCTTGACGTATACACGGGACATAGGATCATGAGTGACCCCAAGCTAACCCTAAGTTGGCATATCATAAGCATACTTAAACAATTATTGTGCAGAAGCTAAAAACATGAGATAAATTAAATGATATGGAAAACCCAAACTAAGTTTGAATATATATATACTGAGCAAGAGTTTAAGATATTGAACTATAACTCAAATAATAATGTTGAATCTGTTATGTTTGAAGTAAGCCTCTAACTAACTAGAGATGCTGGGACATGCCCCCAGCTAACTCTAGTAAAACTGGAACAAAAACAAAAGTTTGAACATAAAAGAACATGTTTATCGTCCTCGAAGAATAACGACTGACCAATGAAGCTGCTGAAATGGATCGGGAACCGATCTACGCGTGATTTGGATGTTGACTACTTGAACCAACATCATGAAATGATGTAGCGCAGAGTACACGTCAGTACTTGGAATGTACTGAGCATGCAGGATAGAATAAAGGTGAACAAGCATATAACTGAACAAAACTTACTGAGCAATGATAAAATCTGAATATGATGAATATACCAAAAAGATACTAAATATGAACTAAACTGAATGCAATGATCAAGTACATAACATGCTGAAGCTGAATACTGAAATATAATTGGAACCTGGTCAATGCACTAGAATCTGACTGTGGGAGCTACTAATAACCGACATAAAACCACATTAGCTAAATGTGGAGTACGATATATATGCCCCATCGAGAGGACCCAATATACCTTCCCAAGGGTATAAAGGCATGACTGGTGTGATCACTAAATATGATGCCCATAGAGGGAACTTATAACCTACGGGGAACGTAGTTCTAGAAATATGAGGGTGATTGACCCTAGACCAACTCGGAGTTAAGCCTACTCGTAACTGGAAATGTGTACAATACAACATAAGTGAAATATACTAAATAGCTTGATATTCTGACACACGAACTGAAAATGCAACATTAAATACTGATAATTAGACATTTGAAAACTGAGGCATGTATATATTTTTGTATGTCCTAGCTAGTGTAATTCATGAACTAAACGAATCTACACAACTAGGATTCTAATTTTCATGCTAGGAACTAAGCAACAGTGTTACAACAACATGAAAATCTGATTAGGAATATTCTACAACTAAAATACAACAATTTATAATATTCAAGAAACCCTCGGTCTAGATAATATGAAGGGGATCAAGAATCTGACTGAATTATAGGGACCTAGTGGATGAAAGGAATCCACCAGTGAAATCCCACATACCTGGTGATGAATTCCATGGATAAATCTTTCAATTTCAGGGATGGAACTAAGGAAAACTTGTTGCGTTCTCGGAGAGGGTTTGGTCGACTCTTTCTTCTCCTTTTGCTTTGGTTTGATCAAATTATTGGAGAATGAATCGCTTAGGGTAAGTTCTGATTAAGTTACTATGCTTCAACTAACCAAAGCAATGTAGTTTAGGGGTTAAACGATGTAGTTTAGGTGTCCAATGCATAGGGGAAAATACCGAACGACCCCTACTTAAAACTGTCGAGGCCATCGATGACCCCTTACCGACGGACCGTGACCGACCAACAGTCCGTCCTGGCAAGGCGTCGACTAGCGTAAAGGAGCTGAAAGCTGGGGGTATGAACCACGGACCATGGTCCCACCTATAGTCTTTTGGTCCTGCCGTTGGTCGACCTTTGGCTGAAATTTTCTGGAGTTCTAGGGAGAGGGTTGCAGGTGGCCAACCGAGGACCCCACGTACGGTCTGTGGGTCATCATACGATCCGTATGTAGCACCCGTCAGTGGCACCTGCAACTTCTGAAAGGTATGTTCGTTGATCTTTCTAGGATACGGGGTGTCACAACTAGGGTTTCTAAAACCTTGGAAAATTGTTATGATTTCAATTGCTATAGTATCTTTAATCGAAATATCATGTTTTCTTGGGAAGCTTGTTTATTTCCTTGTATGAAACTCAGAACCCTAGTTGTGTAGATTCCCTAGTTCATGAATTACACTTCCTAGGTCAGTCAAACAGATAATTATGCTTTAGAGTACGAATGTTACATTATCAGTATATAAATGTTGCATTCCAAGATTTTTCATGTCAGTATTTTGAGCTATTCAACATTTCAGTATTTCAGTCATAATGTGACATATACATATTCAGTTGACAGTAGACTTAGCACCGAGTTGGAATAGGGTTCAGCGTACCCTCATAGTCCCAGAACTACGTGCCCCTATAGGATATAAGTCCCTTATGTGGGCATCAGATTTAGTAATTACGCCAGTCATGCCTTTATAGCCCTGGCAAGGTATATTGGGTCCTCTCGATGGGGCGTATACATAGGGCTCCACGTTTAGCTCACGTGGTTTTATGTCGGTTAATAATAGCTCCCACAGTCAGACTCTTAGTGCATTGACCACATTTTCAATATATATTTAAGCACTCAGTTCAAAATGTTATTTTCATGATTAGTACTTGGTCATTTCATTTAGCTTAGCTTTTCTGTTATATTTCCGTATTTAAAATCTTGCTCAGTTATGCTTTGTTCAGCTTATATATATTTGTTCAGCTTAGTATCTATATTTTGCATGCTCAGTAAATTCAAAGTACTACCACATACTCTCTGTTACATTCTTTCATGACGTAGGTTCATATACTCAACATTCAAACCACGCTTAGATCGATTTTCAATCCGCATTCAGCATCTTCAGTGGTGAGTCCTCGTACTTCGAGGACAATAGACATGCTTTATTTTTTTCATGACCTAAAGGTACCCCCTAGATGTAACAAGGCGTATAAGACCCCGAGAGGCCTCATACAAGCCATATAGCATATCATAACATAAAGTAATAAAAATGAGCGGGAACTTAACACATTTCAATACAATCAAAGTCTTCTATAAAATGAGCGGAAGTCTAATACCATAGTTTCAAACCATCTATACAACATGAAATACAGTCTTGGGTCACAGCCCATACAATAGTCCAAGACTTAAAGAAAAGACATAAAAGAAAAGAGTGATCGCATCCTCGAACACAATGAGGACTCACCAATTCTTCACTTCCTTGATCTACAATGAAGCTAGCCACGAGTGTGAGAATCTATGTCGTCAGACCCTACATTTGATAAGAATGTAGGCAAGAGTATGCGTTATTGCAATCATGTATTAAAAATGATAGCTAGCATAAACAACATAAACATCATGGTTAGTCAATACAAACCATAACCATCATCAATGCACATAAATCAATATCATGATAAGAAAGGAACACTTCTCAAGCAACAATACTTAGCCTTAGTCAAGACTTGGTGTCACGACCCAGGGGTACCCCCTAGATGTAACACGGCGTACTGGACCCCGAAGGGGTCTCATACAAGCCCTTAGCATAATAATGAACATAAGTACATAGAAATGATGCGGAATTTAAAACTTTTTACAATTGAAGTCTTTTTCATAAAAGGAATAGAAGAGTCTAGACCTTGTCTCAAAGAAACCATCTAATAAAATTGAATATGATCTTAGGGACATAGCCCTTTACAACATAGTCTTGAAAATGGAAAGTACAAAAGGAAACTAGAAACGAATAAGCCATGTCCTCGACCCATAAGGACTCACCAAGCGTGGAGAATAGTCAACCCAAGATTTACTTAAAAGGAGAAGTATACCTCAATGACCGGAACCTTTACTTATAAGAAAAAGTAGAAAATATGGGTTTGCACAAATAATGTACTAAGTATGGAAGCCATGCATAAAAATCCTTAAAACATGCATAAAAGGGACATTTAGTTGAAATCATGCATTTATCAAGTTTAAAAGCCATCATGCACATTTAGAGTAACTACATACTCAAACCATACCATAAGAAACCCTAGGATACCATAATCATGCATAAGTTACCTTGACCCCATCCATAGCCAACACTCATAGACAAAGAGACATTCATGTTCATAGCTCATAAAAATAAGAGTCACTCTTAACAACAATTAATTTCATGCATACATAAATTCATACATCTTCATGTCATAAAGAAACCACACCATAACTCCTTTATAAGTTTACTTGTGCAATGTACAAGTCAAGTCCCATACCCCCACTCACAGTAAGCAAAGCTCATTAAGAAGTCATAGGTATAGTTCAATTCATGTTTATGGTTCATATTCATGTAAAACATGCATTAATTCATAAAGCATCATGTCATCAAAGGACATACCACAATCACTCTCAAAGCTTAGTTGTGAAATGCATGAGTGAAGTCCCATACCCTCACTCACACTAAGTAACACCTCTTAAGTAATCATAGTACATAACTCATATTCTTGTTCATAATTCATATTCTTGTTCTTGTCATGTCATGGATCATGTTCTTGTCATGTAAGGAATTATAGCCTTAACTGACATAGACCATGTGAGCCACATGGAATCTGGTGTCATGCCCCACACCGAAAAGAGGTGTCCTACTTCCCTAAGGTAGAACTAACATGTTTATCATTTAGGTGGATCCACTAGCTAAAGACCTATGTGGGTACATAGTTATGGGATAAGGAGATTGCTACTAGAAACCGGGACTAATTGAGGTAAAAGGTTTCCATCTCATGATATAACTTGCCTTGGGAAGCCGGACTTTATAACGTAAAATCTTCCATTCACATTATAAGTGACCTATCCTTCTTTCTAACGAAGAAATCCGGAGAACCCCATGTAGAGATATTCGTTTGAATAAAGCCTTTGTCTAACAAATCCTTGAGTTGCTCCTTCAACTCTTTCAATTCGGCCGGAACCATTCTATAAAGAGGAATGGAGATAGGTTGCGTATCCGAGAAGAGATCAATGCGAAAGTCTATTTCTCATTCTGGGGGAATGCCAGGGAGCTAATTGGGAAAGACTTCTGGAAACTCATTCACCACGGGGACCGACTCTAAGAAAGGGGTTTCGGACTCAACATCGACAACCCTAACAATATGGTAAATACACCCCTTGGATATCATTTTCCAAGCTTTGAAACAAGAAACAAATTGACCCCTAGGGATAAAATTTCCCCCCTTCCACTCTAAGGTAGACTCGTTTGGAAATTGGAACTTAAGTACCCGAGTTCTACAATCAATAGAGGCATAACATGCATGCAACCAATCCATACCCAAAATGACATCAAAGTCTAACATGTCTAACTCTATCAAATCCACGAATGTGACTTTGTGAGACAAAGAAATAGGACAACTCCTATAGACTCTTTTTGCCACTACGGAGTCACCAACGCGGGTAGACACCGAAAAAAGCTCTAATAACACTTCGAGGAGTATTTCAAATTTCATATCCACAAAAGGTGTAACAAATGACAAAATGGCACTGGCGTCTAACAACGCACAAACATCAATAGAAAAAACTTGTAATATATCGGTCACCACATGCGGGGAGCTCTCTTGGTCACCTCAAGATTGAAGAGCATAAAACAGTTCTTCTTGGGAGCATCAGAGTTTGAACCACTAGGAAGGGCTTACTTGCCCTCTCTTCCTTGAACCTTTAGCATGGAACAATCTCTCACCATATGACCACTCTTTCCACAATGAAAACACCCATCTGTGCCAATAAGGCACTTACCATCATGTTTCGTTCCACAGTTGGCACAAGTAGGACTTGTCATAGAAGAAGCACCATTATTGCCTCCTTGAGGATTAGGGTTAGACACCCTATCCTTTTTTACCCTAGGAGTACTAGAGGATCCCTGGTTGGAGAACCTTCTCTTGAACCTTGGTCGACCTTGACCCTCAAACTTACCCTTGCAACAATTCCGATTATCGATCCTTGCTCTTTTTACTTCTCTATTCCTCTTCCTAAGCTTTGTCTCCTCAATTTTTTGAGAATACACCATTAAACGTGAGATATCCATATTATCATGCAACATTGCCGCATGACATTGTTCTTCAATCAAATCGGACACACCGGTCACCAAGCGACTCATCTCATCCCTTAGATTCACCACTAAGGATGGAGCATACTTGGACAACTTAGTGAATTTTAAAGAATATTCTTGGGCACTCATACCTCCTTGATGAAGGTTCAAAAATTCCTCCACCTTTGCTTCCCTCTTCTCTCGAGGAAAGAACCTGTCAAGGAATGTTTTCTTGAACACCTCCCAATCTATGGGACGTGCTTCAACTGGCCTATTGTCCTTCAATTGAGTATACCATACTTGGGCCACATCCTTCAATTGATAAGCGGCTAGCTACGCTTTCTCAATAGAAGTCACCCCCATAGCATCAATTATCTTGTAGACCTCTTCTACGAACTTTTGAAGGTCATCACCCACTTAGAACCAAAGAACATAGGAGGTCTCATTCTTGTGAAGTCTCTCAACCTTGAAGCCGCGGTGCTCACATTGGGGTCCACACGAACTCTATCATCCCTATTGACTTGAGCCATTACAGCTTGAGTTAATATTTGGAGAGCCGACGTTATTTACACATTTGTCATGCCCCCGCATCAATAGGAGCTTGAGGAACTTGAGGCTATTGAGGACCTTGGGGAGGAACTCCCTCATTCACGATCTCCTCTTCCATCCTTTTTGCGGTCGCCCTTCTTGTATTCATATCCTATAGACACAAGAGAAGGGTTAGGAAAAGGACTTGATAGAGTTAAAACTCTAAGGCACGACTAAAGAGTAATAAAAGAAGTGAAAGTTCCTAAACATTGTATAGCCTCTCATTCATAAGTGTGGCCCGCTTCACACTCATGAACGAGACTCTACTAGACGTGGTTCATGAGACATCATCCTAGAATCATTATAAACCTTGTTCTCTAATTACCAAGTTTTTCACGACCCAAGGGTAGCCCCTAGATGTAACACGGCGTACTTGACCCCGAGGAGGTCTCATACAAGCCTTGAGCATAATCATGAACATAAGTACATAGAAATAATGCGGAATTTAAAACATTTTACAATAGAAGTCTTTTTCATAAAACAAATATAAGAGTCTAGACCTTGTCTCAAAGAAACTATCTAATACAATCGAATACAATCTTTGGGACATAGCCCTTTACAACATAGTCTAGAAAATGGAAAGTACAAAAGGAAAATAGATACAAATAAGCCTTGTCCTTGAATCATGCGGAGTCACCAAGCTTGGAGAATAGTCAACCCAAGCTTTACTTGAAAGGAGAAGCATACCTCAACGACCGGAACCTACACTTATAAGAAAATGTAGAAAATATGGGTTAGCACAAATAATGTACGAAGTATGGAAGCCATGCATAAAAATCCTTAAAACATGCATAAAAGGGACATTTAATTGAAATCATGTCTTTATCAAGTTTAAACGCCATCATGCACATTTATAGTAACTAAATAGTCAAACCATACCATAAGCAACCCTAGGCTACAATAATCATGCATAACTTATCTTGACCCCATCCATAGACAACACTCATAGACAAGGAGACATTCATGTTAATAGCTCATAAAAAGGAGAGTCACTCTTAACAACAATTCATATCATGCATACATAGATTCATACATCTTCATGCCATAAAGAAACCACACCATAACTCCTTTATAAGTCTACTTGTGTAATGTACAAGTGAAGTCCCATACCCCCCACTCACACTAAGAAAAGTTTATTAAGAAGTCATAGGTATAGTTCATATTCATGTAAAGCATGCATTAACTCATAAAGCATCATGTCATCAAAGCACATACCACAATCACTCTCAAAGATTACATTTGCAATGCATGAGTGAAGTCCCATACCCCCACTCGCGCTAAGTAAGACCTCTTAAGTAATCATAGTACATAACTCATGTTCTTGTTCATAATTAATATTCTTGTTCTTGTCATGTCATGGATCATGTTCTTGTCATATATGGAAATATAACCTTAACCGACATAGACCATGTGAGCTACATGGAATATGGTGTCATGCCCCACACCGAATAGAGGTGTCCTTCTTGCCTAAGGTAGAACTAACATATTTAATATTTAGGTGGATCCACTAGCTAAAGACCTATGTGGGCATATAGTTATGGGATAATCAGATTCCTACTAGAAACCTGGACTAACTGAGGTAAAAGGTTTCCATCTCATGAGATAACTTGCCTTGGGAAGTTGGACTTTCTAAGGTAAAAGCTTCCATCTCATATTCATATCCACTCAGTGCTAAGCTTAATTCCCTTTAATATTCATGCTAAGTCTTTACTTTATATTCATATTCATGGAAGAATATATTAAAAGGGCTCTATAGGTGATAGCTACCCATATATGAAAAGCATACATACCTTAGGATGATTTCCACAAGAACTTGGAGATGAAAGGCTGCTTCTTGGACCCTAAGCTTGACCTTGTTCTTGCTCTTCGATGGAGTCTTAGAGAGAGAAATATTGGAGAGGGGACTTGGTGATGATTTAGCTCTTGTTAGTTATGAAGTGTTAAATGCAGTTTAATGACTTAGGAGTAGTTATATAGGTCTATTAAAATAAATTAAAATGACCCGACATTAATATAATAACTTTTGGAATTAATGGCTTTAGCTAAGCCTTGGCCGAGATTGAGCTGCTTTTGCAGGGGGGAACCTACGCCTACCACCCACGGATCGTAGGTGGGCTCACCCCACGTCCTGAAGCTCCGTGGTTTGGGTCTGCAGCCCCTCCTTTTTTCTAACTCAATCCCCCCACTCACGAGACCCCACCCATGGGGTGTGAGTGGGTCTACGGACCGTACTGCATGGTCGTAACTTGGGCAGGGATTTTGGGAGAGTTGGGGTAGATCTAGCCTCGAATAACGAACCCCACCTACGGGGCGTGAGTTCGCCTAAGAAGTGGGTGCCCATTTCACGATTCAAGTTGTTTTTGACAGCTTTTTGGCAATTCCCTAGGTCCTCTTCAAGGACCCTTGGGGGTTCCTTGGGGCCATGCCTTGACGTTTAGGCACTAAAACATTAGTACTAACTTAGGGAGGTTATTTTAGGACTCTAATCTTTACGTTCAAACCTATTTAGGCTACTAGTTTACATGTTAGGTTCTAGCTTAGTTCGTTAGATTTTTGGGGTGTTACGCTTGGGTCATCCACCTCTTGTCAACTTACCTCATGGAAGGCCTATCAAGCAACAATCCAAGCAATTCATTCTTCGTAAGACAATGCACATAGTTTATAACTTTTTTTAATATTTTTATTAAAAGGAACCAAAGGGTCAAGATTTTTATTAAATAACGTTACTTACAAAATTGGGCTTAGCCCAAAATGCTAAACCCACAAAAAGCCAATCAAATCTAAAACAACCAAAAGAAAAAAAAGAAAAAGGAAACTGAAAGCAAATGGAAAGAGGAAAGCAGTAAAGAGGAAAGTTGGATACTCTTCTCTGGCAAGATCATCTGGTCTGGTCCTTCCCTTTGTGAAACTCTGCTGAATCATCTGAATATTAGAATTAATTTTTGGATCTTCACTAGGTATGTTTCTTGAGCCTAAATTTTGTATCTCAAATCAAAGATATGATGTTAACTCTTTATTTTGTTATGATAAATCCAGTGTTCCTCGTAGATAAAAGAGAGTAGAAGTCTTTGTTTCGTCCCATCATTAATATTTGTAGTTGTAGATCTTTGCTAACGACATGAATTGGTAGCGTGAAAAAATAGATTCGTCGAAGCCTAGACACCTTCGATTAATCTCCACCTCCACCTACCTTACGCCATTTGACTCTGTTCAGTTCTCTGCCAGCATATGCTAAGTAACCTGTAGCTAGCTAATTAATTGCACTGTAATCCTCTTCTCTAGTTTTCGATGGGTTGAACCTCCAAGGTTAACACCACCATCTGAATCTCTAGATTAAAGATAAACATACAATTAAAACAACTAACTACAACTTTGAACCATCTATTTCCAATGTAGGAGCAGCCAAGGAGAAGCATGTGCACTCTTGCGAGTACAAATTTGGTTGTTACTCCCCCTGGCACGAGCAGACCATCAACATTCTCTTAAGCTAAGTACCTTCAAGCTCTCATCTTACAAATCCTTTTTCTCATTACTCTAGATCAATGGGTTGAACTTGCAACAAGTTAATACCACCATCAGGTCTAAAGGAAAGAAAATCAGATTTGTTTGTGAATCTCTAACTGCGATAAACTATTTCAGGCTACCAATCTAAGCAAATCAGACGTTAATCAAGACCACATGAGTCGAGGGAAACTTGAGCGGAATTTGGATTCTATCTCACCCCAAGCTCTCACCAGGTGATAAATCCAAAAAAAACCACGAAATAGCTTCATACAAGCTTTCCTTTTCTGTTGTAGTTGATTAACATCTATTTTGGTTTGACTGATTGTTGCTGAGCCTGAACTT
>JAJOOD010008745.1:0-10030 GCA_029582525.1 Solanum tacnaense | reverse complement strand
TAAATAGTTGTTTTGAGAAATGAGATTATTAATCTCGTTAATACTTATCGTAGCCACATCATTTTCAATGAATTTTTGGAAAGCAGTGAAAGTAATTCCTGTATTATTAGGAAGTATAAATGGTGCCTGAGGCGGATAAATAGCTTTAATAATATTACAAGATTCATCTTTATAAGACCGTTCAAGTACTTTGATGAATAAAGGTAAATAAGTGGTTATAAACCAAGGTACGAAGAACATAATATGATTATGCAAAGCACAAGTTTCATAAAATTCTTGTGAAATATTATACAGATCTTCTGTGCTATAAGTGTCAAAAAACCAAGTTTTAAACTGGCTCCATTTATCACTTGCAAATTCGTTTTGAATATACTTTCTTGCCAGTGATCCTGGACTAAAATAGATTTGGTGTACATTCATCATTAAGTATCATTATGATTAAAATTCATTTCGGATGCAGAAGGGATATCAGGAGGTCTCTGAATAGGTACATCAGGTTGTTTTGATGAAGAAGCCTGTTCAAAAGGTTTTAAATCATTTTTTATCTGACCAATCAAAATTGTCAGATCATCCAATTTTTTATCAAGAGAACTGATATGTTCTCCTAAAACTTTCACATAAAGACCTAAATAGTTGTTTTGAGAAATGAGATTATTAATCTCGTTAATACTTATCGTAGCCACATCATTTTCAATGAATTTTTGGAAAGCAGTGAAAGTAATTCCTGTATTATTAGGAAGTATAAATGGTGCCTGAGGCGGATAAATAGCTTTAATAATATTACAAGATTCATCTTTATAAGACCATTCAAGTACTTTGATGAATAAAGGTAAATAAGTGGTTATAAACCAAGGTACGAAGAACATAATATGATTATGTAAAGCACAAGTTTCATAAAATTCTTGTGAAATATTATACAGATCTTCTGTGCTATAAGTGTCGAAAAACCAAGTTTTAAACTAGCTCCATTTATCAATTGCAAATTCGTTTTGAATATACTTTCTTGCCAGTGATCCTGGACTAAAATCGATTTGGTGTACATTCATCATTAAGTATCATTAAGATTAAAATCCATTTCGGATGCAGAAGGGACATCCTTATCAGAAATATCAGATGTTTTATCATTTGTTTGAACAATATTTAACCTAGGATCAATTTTAATTTTATTTTTATCGGTAGATATGACAGAAGATATTGTATGCAAAGAAGCAACACGATTTCGAGCTGGACCATAATTTATAAAACATTTTAAAATAATTTTGTGGATTCGACTGACTCATGTCATTATTTAATTTGGCATTTTTTCATGTTTGGTAAAACCTTGTAATTTCCATTAACAACAAACAACATTACACCATAAAATCACCTATCATCTCAACCATCTCCTAGGAAGAGTACTAAGTAGCATAGGTTTCCAACTAAAACAAGAAAAAACAATAATGCACTAAGTAACTTGGTAATCAACCTATGACTGTTGCTAGCTTTCCTAGAACCTTGACGTAAATCTAATCTTTCTATAACTTTTTTTTCAATCCTCTAAAGATCTTCCAGTTCACAGTTGATCCTCTAAAGATCTTCTGGTTCCTTGCTTTTCACGTATGATAGATTATTGTTCCCCAAATAGCTATGATCATTTCCTTCTAAAACTATTTCTAATGTTTTGTCATTATGCCTTCCAACACTTGTTGAACCTCATCATTAGGTATAGTTAGTCCTACCCACTATTGACTGTCATCTTTCACTCTTTTTAGCCAAGAGCATTAGTATGCGAAGATGGGTAGCTAAGTCTCCAAAGATAGTCTTGCACAAAGACAATATGTAGCATCTTCCACTGAAATTGTTAGATGCCATAATCTTTCTTTTGTAAGTAGTTTCCCTTGTACAACCAACCACACAATAAATTGATGCTTTAGCTATGAAGTGCATTCCAAACAAGTTCTACTATATTTAGTTTGGTACCCCCAACATAGAATTATAGCCCTCTGTAATATAATATTGGCCATTATGAGTTAACTGGTATCTCCCTTACGTGTACCGGCCATTCATCAGCTCATATAAAGAATTAATCTTCTTCCAATACCAACTGAAGTCATTCGGTGTTTAGTGAAGTGTTAAGTGAAATATTCTGACAACTTAAAGATGTCGTCAATGACTTAAGTTATCTTGTTGATAACTTCTATTTGTTATTGAAATTATTCATTTTTCACGAATGTAACACCTTGGATGTTGGAGAGTCTAAGGAAAAGGGTAGTGTAGAAATTTGCCTGAAACTGTTTTTATAGGTCCAACCTACGGACCGTAAGAAGTTCTACGGGTCGTAGGAAGTGAACTGTAGAACCAGGATGGAGTTTTTGAAAAATCAAATCCAGTATCTTTTCTATGATTGATCAGTACGGACCATCAACTGATCTACAAGTTGTAGATAGGTCTCGTAGGTTGCTCCCAAACTTAGTAAAATTTAAGGCCAAAGATTGGTTTATACGGTCCGTAGAATGGTTTATGAGTCGTAGATCATGTCCGTCAATAGTTGGTAAAAATTTAGAGTCTCTGATCATTTCTACGGTTGACCAAGCGGTCCGTAGAAAGACCTATGGACCGTAGGTCCAAACCGTATAGAGGGTCGACAGTTATTTTAAGGGCTTTTATGTTTTTCTCCTAATTGATTAATGTCTAAAGTAGGTCGTTTTGATCCTATTCCCTATATAATTGCTTTAAGCCTAAAAACTACCCATTCTAAACCATTATCCTAAGTTCCTAAATTCCCTCTAAGATGACCCCCAAATTTCCTCTCAAGAACTAAGGAAGGAAAAAGCTAGGGTTTTGCTTGAGGAACTCCAACTCACCATAGATTAAGGAAATTGATTACTAAGGTATGTTAGTATTCACTTATGGAGTCCTTTCTTTCATGGGTTCCTGAATTCTTTAATTTATATCACGACCCAAACCGTCGTGATTGGCACCCACACTAACCATCCGGTGGGAGAACCACTACTATAATCCAAACCAAGCAACCAATCTAAAAACTAAGGCATATAAGTGAAATACTAAGGAAAGAAAATAGAGTTTCCATAAACTCTAACAAAAGTTCAACAATAACTAATAAATGTGGAAGAATTAACCTAGAACCTGAAAGTCCATGTACCAAAACTCTACTAACGACAAGTCTAAGAACAAGAGGTACAACCCCGAAACTAAACAACACCTTAAACAAAAGTCTGAGTCGAGAAACAGTGGACTTAAACAAGAAAGATCTATGGCAGCCTGAAAGAACTAGCTCACCCTTGAATCCGGTCATGCTCATAGTCACCTAGCTGAGGTCTATCAATAGCCACCTGAAGATGCCCTGTACTCAACAAAGAAAGAACAAGTGCAACATCCGTACACAACCACCTTGTACTGGTAGGATCACGCGGCTATCCCACAAGTGTAACATACATTAGTCAACACAGCAATATAATCACATGCACATATCGAACATATACAATATCATCAACATATACGAACAATGAGCAACTTCACGATTCTTACATATCACAGTTATATCAATTTAGAGCAACATACCGTCTTCCAATATCAATCATTATTAGATAAGAACGAACTCATCACAAGTAGATACACAACACAATTTAATGGTCCTCTCATGGAACACAAACCCAAACAGTTAGCATACCGGAACGTGGCAATCTGATCCCATAATTATGCCGGAATGTGGCAATCCGATCCAAGTTAGTTATGCCGAAACGTGGCAACCGATCCCATATTTATGCCGGAACGTGGTAACCGATCCCAGTTACTGTGTAGGATCGTGACACCCGCCCATTCAACAAACCACAATCACAATCACAATGTATATTCTCAAAATCATACAACAAGAGGTGATTCATGGCATACAATTATTCAATTATCCTCAATTACAACAAGTGTGATCAATAATGCAACATTCGCATACATACATGTATCATAATGAAGCAAGAACAAACATCCATCACACAATCATAGAATCACAACCATCACCTACCTCGAATTCAAGCTTGAATCCCCTAAGGCACTTAAATCTTCCCTTTCCAGATTCTTCCCACTTGTTCGTGGTCTAAAAACATACAATTAGCGCAAGGATCAACAATCAAAGGTCTAATTATCTGGATTATAACAAACCCAATAACCCTAGACCAAACCCAAGATCATAATACCCAATTTAGGGTTTTTTCCACCATAAAATCTATAACAAAACCCTCCCCCATCAATATTCACCCATTCTATTACGTTTTACGGATCGAAAAACGAATTCGGGGAGTGAAAAACTTACCTTTAGCCTCAAGAATGGTGGAAAATGCTCAAGAACTCGTCTGGGGTCGTCTCCTTAGCTCTAAAAATTGAAAAGTGTCAAATAAGGTCGTTTAGGGGTTTATTAACGACTTTAAGTCACGTCTGACCCGCTACGACGGACCCATCCCACTACAGCGGCCCCGCTCTGGCGGCATCAATCCCGCTCTGGTGGCCTACACGAAGACAGAATGTTACCTGTTCACGGTAAGATCATTTTCGGGAGTTCTACTCGCCCAAATTCAATTTTGTAAAGTCGTACGGGTTCCTTAACGTCTTAGCTATCTACCCATATGGTCCAAATCATAAATAGATCTCTCATTAATTACTAGATCTCCCTACACCTTAATGACTCTGATTTCATCCAAATTTAGACTAGGTTGGGAAATTCCAAGTTACTACGAAAGAGTTTTCTGTCCCCAATTCTTTCTTTATTGAGTTTTCCCTAATGACTGAATCAGGTCGTTACAATACATACCAATTTACCCATCACTCATCCCCGAGTGATCAACTAGGAGAAGACTAGCTAAAGTAAGGGTAGAGTATTATATGAATCATCGAATTACTAGGGATACTTGTCTCGCATGCCCTTCTAACTGAATCTCATTACCCCCTAAGGGTTTCACATCTCCAACCTCAAACCAACCAATTGAATACCTACACATCCTCCCTTACAATGCCTCAATGAAGTCATGTCAACACTCGAGTGATAAATATTGTTGTATGTAAACTTAACTAACAACAAAAGTGATTCTAAATAACCCCCAAAGTTGATCGCACACATGTCTGCAACATGTTATCAAGGACTTTGACACAACATCAGGATGAATCCTTTCTCACATAACTACGATAAAATTCTAAATCAATACTCACTATAATGAGAAGTGAACCTGAGCAAACCAACACACATTCATAATACCCAAACAATCATAGTTCTTAACAACATCTCCATCCCACAACATCAATTCCCATGAGCTTAAGTTATAACAATTTTGATCTTTAGAAATCAGGTACTCATCAAGGGATATGTCCAAGCATCCAACCCCTCCAACAACACTATCGAAATGCTAGATTTAGTAATTGTAGATTACCTCTTAAGAACAGTAGAATTGGACCCAATGATCCCCACATTCAACCACACATAATCAATACATGACCTCGATGACAAGATGAAATATTAGATTATCGGAAATACGTAGGGTAGCTCTTCTATAAATTCTCATAAGCAAAGTGGTGCATGTAGAACCACTAAAATACTTTAACAACTCCAAGACAACACCAATTATGTCATTCAAAATAACCAAATCTTGCCAATCTTCCCACTCAACCAAGGGAACATCGCAGGATCGGTAACCTGATCCACCACTAGAGATTCACCCACAAAATGAAAAACACGTGTGACCATAGCTAGTTTATCACACTCACAACCATGTACAAAATGAAATAGATGGTCACATAAGAATTTATCGAATACACGAAAGGTTTTCCTTTGAAGAGTCGATACCAGCCATTTTCATTCACTTGACTCAACATACTCTTCACATCCATAGACTGAAGCAAACACTCTTAACATCATAACCACTCCGACCATTGACCTTACTTTAAACCAACACTTTTTAAATGAAAACCTTTCTAAGGTACTTTAACAATCAACAGTAATCAACTTTACGACTCAACCCAGGTGTAAGTCTTTTCAAATGCTCAATACCTGATACAATTGATCATTCCTCACCTTGAAATTCATACCTTGACAAAATATATCACCCCGAATGTAAACTTTTAATGAAAAATATGGATTGTAAATTCAACTGTATAACACAATCCCCTTATCTATCAACATTAGCTTATACCTTGAAGATTTTTATGAATTCATGGATCTTCGCTTATCATGGATCGCATCTCCATCGATTTCACAACATCTTTCGTGAACAATTCAATTGTAATCATTACCAAACTCAAAATAAAACAAAAGAACGTATCAGCACATTCGAGTTAGTGTCCGTACACTCCTTTTTCAAGTCTTTTTCAATAGTTTGTAACCAATCTGATGGACTTGTGACACTATTACCACAGCCACAACAAAACGAATGAAATCACACATCTCTGACCCAATTATCTACCCCTCTGAAGATATCTCTTCAGCCTTTGCAATTAAATAAAATATTCTTGTTCTCGCCTCTCTCTAAAGGTTGTACTACCTCGCACTATTTTTATTCATTATGACTCTAGTTCTTTAATTTCTATTCGAATGGTGTCCCACCATCTCTTAAAACCTTCCATACAACCACGTTACTCACGAAATTTTAGAAAACCATAACCTTTAGATACTCGCAAGTCGTAATTACTATACAAAAATTTGCTTAACCAAAAAATTTATTATATAGTTGCATCCCGTCACAATCCATTATGAACTGTTATTACCATTACGCTCAATCAGCCTTGACTATCACTATGAAGCCAAAATTTCATCAACACGACACCTCAAACTCAGGTAAACTCATCAAATTCAAAGGACTAACCCAATCTTGGTACGCACTTTCTTACTAAAATCTTAAATTTCCTTCACCCAAGTATACTCCATGGAACTTTCTTTATCCATAAGCTTGTCATTCCGGTATTAATCTACTCCCTTTTGGATTAAGATAAAATCATCAGTCCTCATACTACCCTCCTTCTTCTTATCAAACAAGACAGGAGCACCCCACTTGGAAACACTAGGATGGATGAATCATTTATCAAGACGCTCTTGCATTTGAGCCTTAGGCTCTCTCAACTCTGATACCCCAGGAAAAGACTCAATAGAGGGGGATTCGACCTCAACATCCTGATTATGAGCCAATTACGTCAAACAATCCTTCCCCAACTATTTCCTACCCCGCATGAAAGATATGACCTTAGCTGACTTAGGCTTGTACCCCCTTCCCACTCTAACCTTTCCCTAACGGGTATTTCTAGAGTTACCGACTTAGAGCCCGTTTGGATTGACTTTAAAAAAGTAACTTTTTAAAGTGCTGGAACTTATTTTTAAAATAAGTAATTATGTGTTTGGATAAAATTGCAGCAGTTGAAAAAAAAGTTGTTGATGTGTTTGGCAAATAAGTGCTGGTAAACACTTTTTTTTATCAAAATGTCTGAAATACCCTTAAAGTTGTTAACATGATAAAAAGTTGATTAATTTAAGGTTTTTATACTTAAAAAATATAAAACATAATAATAATACTAATAATAATAAACATAATAATAATAAGAATAATAATAAGAAATGGTTCGGGCAATATTTTTATGATTGGCCAGTGGTATGACCATCAGTTTAAAAACCAATTTGGTATAGGGTTAGCAAATATCTTGGCACATACTTTTATAAACCAAGTATGTTTATGCCTCTCATTGTTATAACAGAGGACTTTATTAAATGCCTGAATATAATCCCAATAGGTAAAGCTTACGATGACTTTGTTCAGACTGAATTGTCTTTCAGTCATTGAGGAAATACCCCAATCTTCAATATGAATGACGTGTTTTATAATCATTTTAGAGAAGTTATAAATATTCTCACTTGTATTATATCCTGAAAAATGTTGAAATTCAACACCTGTGCTTATCAGCAGAGTCTCATAATATACCAACGATACAGGATCACTGACCTAGCGGTGGTCCGCCCAGTCATAGATCAAGCAAATCAATATCCTTAGAGGTAGTCCAACTACATAGGAATCGAAATACATAAGAATTTTAACATAGTTTCTCGGACTGCATGGTTTAATTATTTTACCCAAGCAAAGGGTCTTTCAAGAAGCTAATACATACTTTCATTGAGCCCATGTGTCTGATAGTTCTAACCAGGTATCAGGCGTCATACTTATCAAAATCAATTTCGGGCTAAAAACCACGGTTCATCAGACGGAGTCACAAAGACAAAGCCAATAAAAGTAGTACTAGATCCGACTGTACCTCAATCTCAGAACCAAGTCAAGAATCCATACTAAAATTCTTCTATATTTAAATAAAGCTTAGATCCGTTCATGGTCTATATAAAAGAGAAGTTAGTTATCCGGCATAGATATAAATTTTTAGCCGGACATAGTCACGACTTAGATCGGAGAATTTATAAAAGTAAATGGCAGGAAGACAGAGAAAAGAAAGTACCTTGTTGTTACCAAACCGCACACTTTATTATTTCGGCTAAAATCTGGCAAGCTTACAATACTTAGTAAGAAAAGTTTACAAGAGGGAGAGAGTGCAAAAGGGAAGAGAGGGTTTCTAAAACCTACTCTCAATTAAAGAAAAACAAACTTATTTATAGAAAAAAAAAAGCATCTTTGTACAGGATGCTGGGCCCCTATCTGGGTCCTGGTAATAGTGTATCTACTGTAGGTGAACAGTGTATCTACTGTAGGTGAACAGTGTTGCTACAGTAGTGCGGGCCTGCTACCGACGCGGATAAGCTTTACACTTCTTTTTACATCTTGTCTTTTAATTTTGCCAAAAAATCTTCGGCTTTCTTCAGTGCATCCACTGGTGTGTCTTCTTCATATGGTTGTGCTTCGTGCATATCTTCACTTGTTTCACTACGCATTGATGAATCTGATTTTGCGTAAGGACTTACATTTAGAAGAATCTTCTGCTTTACTTCTTCTAAATACTTCATAATCATTTCATTTTGTTCTCCTTCATCATGATTAGAAATTTTTCTAGCCATATGTTTTACGGAGGTTGAGTCATTAGTCATAATTCCTTTATTAGGAATCGATTTATAATCGTGTATGGTTTTCGTTATTAGATCCAACAGTTCTTGTCCGTATATAGACTTTCTTTGAGGATCTTTCTTCATCAACTTGTCCCAAAAATTATTATAATAAGTTCTGTATAGGCAAGGTATTTGTTCCTCAGTGAAATCTACTTCCGGAACCCATTTATGAATCCATGGAACAGAGAATTCTATAAAAAAATATATATGTTCAATTTGTTCAAAATAACAAATATGTTCTTAATGATATAAATTGTTGAGATTTGGGGAAATCTTGACCCATTCTTTGTATAACTTGAGAAATGGTTCGGGCAATATTTTTATGGTTGGCCCGTGGTATGACCACCAGTTTAAAAACCAATTTGGTATAGGGTTAGCAAATATCTTGGCACATACTTTTAGAAACCAAGTATGTTTATGCCTCTCATTGTTATAACAGAGGACTTTATTAAATGCCTGAATATAATCCCAATAGGTAAAGCTTACCATGACTTTGTTCAGACTGAATTTTCTTTCAGTCATTGAGGAAATACCCCAATCTTCAATATGAATGACGTGTTTACCGCACCTTCATTTCTAAAATTTTCTCTCTCTAAATTCTCTAACTAAGAAAAACGCTCCAGCAGCTGTCTCTAACGGCTACTTACTCATCAGACGCGCGCACCGCCGGAATGGCGCGTGAGCCGCCGGTGGAGCTCTCCCGGCGACCGGACCAAGGTCAATCGAAGCGCCATGACAATGGCAACAAACCCCAGTCATCCACGCTCCATTATACATCCCATAGCTCCTCGAAATCGCAAAATATAGATGCGGTCATCACAGCGTTTTCGGAGAAGGAGCTGGAAGGAATTAGAAAATTTAATCCCCACGAAACCTCTGGATTGAATCTTGGAAAAGTGTTAATGCCCATGGAATCTACTAGTTCTGAGCTACAACGTAGCAAAAAATCGCTCGATTCCA
>JAJOOD010008743.1:0-16416 GCA_029582525.1 Solanum tacnaense | reverse complement strand
CTTCATCTTCACCTTCTTTGCTCTCACTTTCAACAACTGTTGGGGTCTTTATTTTTTCAGGAGATAAAGCTTTTCTTATCTGCATACGCCACCTAGTAAAAAAAAAGTTTGCATCAAAAAATCATAAGAGGAACATAAAAGAATGAGAATAGAGAATAATGTAACTAAATTCAATCAAGAACTTTGAGCATCCCAAAACGGAAAGGTGCTAATAGGTTTCTGTTTCGTACTTTAAGAGATACTTGAAGTCTTGCTTTGCAAGAACACGCAAATCATCACATAGAGATTTGACCTGACACAAAAATTGAAGTGTAAGGCTAACGATAGCAAGCAACTACAGCATCTAGCAACAACAGGCTATAGCCTATAATACACCACATGTAATATACCTCCTCTGCTGTGAGAGTGTGGTCTCTAATGGCCAAACAGGCAGGATCATCAAAGCTCATTGAAGAAAATGTACCAAGGACCTGAACAGGGTTATCAGACCATACAAAATCTGCAACTGAGCACACCTTCCTTAGGACTGTGGCTCCATCTTCGTACCTGCAAGGTTCATTTTACACAAATGTCATATAGATGCAAGTGTGATGGGATAATTCATGAATCTGAAAATAGAAAGAAGGAAATCAATTAACTCAAATCTTCGCCCAGATTAGCTCTAATAATGACAAACCCATTAGACTGAATCAAAGTTAACATCAATCATTTGAAAGCTGGCAATTAGTTAGAAATTCAAATGTCAAGGTAATAGCTACTGGAATGACATCATCTATTAATGATGGATAATAAAAGGATGAGCCTATTATACTAAGCTAGCATCTGGCCATAGATTTTAGGACTAGATTTTGAAAAATTATCTTCAAATAGCTGTTTGGCCAAGAAATTTGATTGGATTTTTGAAGCTTCAAATCTGTGAACTTCAATTTTTTGGGTTTTTGGGACTTCCACTCACAAAACTTCAAATTCCAAAAATTACAACTTCAGAAACTCAAATTTTCAAGTTTCATCTTCGAATTCTATGGCCAAACAAGAGCTAAGAGGTTTCACAAGTTGCCCCAACAATTAAAGGCTCTAAAACGGACTAGTAGAAGTTGAGGCAGGAATTTATTAGTGAAGCAGACAAAGCAACATGAGAGCTTCACTACCAACTCAGTCCATGATTCTCATTAATACATGCAAAGAAAGAGATCTGGAGAGTGAAATCTTCAGCATCAGACTGATAAACAAACATCCACTTTATTTTGATGGAACAAAATCAGTCATAATCCACCGTCGTGGGAGACCATGAAGGAAGTGAAGCAGGCCAAGTTTTAGGAAGAATAAAGAACAAACTGCTGCAATGCTGGGGACGCAGAAAGTAAAGGCCCTCAATGGCCAAAGGCCAGAGCCCCACACACTCGCACCTTTCTCTCTCTGTCACCACACACTCTCTCTTCTCCCATTCATCATTTGACAATGTTAACACTCTTTTTAGTGCTCAAACTACTTAGTAACCTCTCAACCTAGCATCATGGCCCATTGTCAGATGTTTGTTTTTCACTTTGCTAAAACTTCCTCAACAAAAATCTCACAAGAACTCAACCCATGTGACGAAACCAAAAGAAAAGGGAAAAAACAACTTATTTTTAGCAAACTGTCTTTCTCCTTATATAATGTCACTGCATCTCTTCAAATGAATGGCCACCTATTATCATTATTTAGCCAACAAAGACAGATTCAGCTTCTTCTCGTAATTCAAGCTCGTATGAGAAGCAGGTCAAGCATCCCCGTAGATACTACATCTAGTGAATTGTTTACTTGTCAAAAAGGACAAACACATCATCTGCTTCCCTGCCTCAGTTCCACTACAAGGGCATATTCTGGGAAGTGTTAAAAGCAGACTGGTTCAGTTTACAAAGTTCGGTGTCCCAAAAATCTATGCACAAATAACATGTCTCTATGATTTGATTATAGTCAATGGAATGTCATGTTCCTTCTCATGGACTTGAAACAATTATTCAAATGCATAAATACACAGCAAAATAGGATATACCCATCACGGTGTCTCTTCTGCTTCGTCGCCCCGAGTACATCAATCACCTGATTAAGTACACACAAGAAGCTCAATGAGATTATAGGAGCGTCTATATGTTAAGGAAAAGGAAAGTGCACGGACCTAGCATGCAAAAGAGATAAAAGGGGGAGGGGTTTAAGGAGAGAGTGTGAGAGAGGACCATAATTCAAAAACTCTTTCAGTACCTTGGGGGGTTCTTTTCCTCCTTGAAAGAGGTGCTTTACATCAAGAAGTCGTGGATCGATCTTTGAAGGAGCTTTATATTTAAAACCTATAATATAAATTTCAGCAGATGCTGAACGACTAGCCAGAGGTTTGTCCACCTCAACTTTTTCAAAAAGCTGTAGATGAAACTCAAAAGTGAGGGATCATTTGATCCTTTTATACTTGAAAATAAAACTAGGTATAGATGTGGAAAAAAAAAATTGAGATTGATATAGATGTGGAAATTTACCTGTCTTAGACAGTAAAGAACTGCATTATAATCTTGAGATCTGAAAATCTAAAAGAGGAGACCATATCAGTCTACCGGACAACTCTGTTTGTATGAGCATGAGAAAAAGTATTTTCATCACAATACGCTCGGATACACAAATACAAATATTGATCATTGCCTCCCAGCAGAAAAAGGAATGAACCTAAAAAATGTTACTTGAGGTTGCGTTTAAGTGTAAATACCAATGGATCTGATACTAGAACCAGATTCAACATTGTCAAAAGAGGCCAAGGGCTTCATTTTGGACAACTACATGTGCATACAAAGAGTTTTGCCAACATATGAGGCAGGAAGTATGGCACAATAAATAATCGGTAGGTCATGGAATATAGTTAAAGCAAAGATAAAACCCTAAGAATTCAGCCAAATACACCATTGGCTTCAGAGATGCACTCAACCATTCAAAAAAATACACTGATGAAACAATGAAAAGAATGATATATCAAGAAAAAGATTACTAAAAGAACATAGTTATTGAACAGGAAAATGACAATGTAGTGTATAGATAGTTGGCAGCGATGTAAGATATGTAGTGCTCATTCCTTCATGAGGATCAACTTTAAAGGATGCACTTTGGGAACCAGAAAAACTCAAACACTAGAAACTAGAATAAAAGTGCACAGCTGTCGGGCAAGGTAAGCCATATGAAGGAAATAGAAAAATTTAATCAGCAACTCCGTTGAAATGAAATTTCAAATTTTTTTGACTGTTGTAGGCAAATGGCTGTGTTAAACATAGTTAGAATCCCAACAACACAGAATAACGTTAATCTGAATTCAAAATGAGAAGTCATAGACTACTAGAGCTTTCTGGCATTACTCCACATGATTCATACAGGCATAAATAACAACGAAAACATAACAAGGCCAGTAACCAATTACATTAACCAATTAAGGAACTCATCATCGCAGATCCAGAATCTGATATGACAAAAACACCAAGCTCATAGTAAGACGTAAAGGGTCTTTTCCACTTTGTCCAACAAGCATAACATAATCGAAAAAGATTGAATTTTTAGCGAGTACCTTTGTAATAAAAGTCCCTTTTGGAGCCAACAATTCAGTAGCAAGCTTAACCGAATCAATAACCAATGAATTCTGACTAGTAGCTTCTTTAGCCCAAGCACCACCAATATTAGGTGAACCATCATGAAGAACCAAATCAAAAGCTCTACATCCATTCTCAGCCATAAGTTTCTTAATAGTTGAACGACATTTAGGTGTAGTGATATCCTGTTGAACAGAAATAGCACCACGAATTGGCCTAATTGGATCCAAATCAACACCGATAACAAGACTACCAACGGGTACATGCTTAACAGCCACTTGCATCCAACCACCAGGTGCTGCACAAAGATCAAGTACTGATTGTGATGAACGTAGAAAACTGAACTTGGAATCGAGTTGGATAAGCTTCCATGCTGCCCTAGAACGATAACCTTGTTCTTTGGCAAGATGATAGTACTTGTCCAAACGATGCTTTCCTTTCACCTTCCCCATTTCAACAGAGGGTTTAACAAGTTTGCTAGGGTTTTGGCCCCTGGCCGACTTTATATATGATTTTGAATGCTTCTCTCACGTGTTGCTCGCGTGAACAACCCAAAAGCCTAAAACATGTAATAGGGTATGTATGAGTATTAGGGTACTTTCTTTCTTGTAATTTGGTTGTGTTTGGTAGGAAGGAAAATGTTTTCTTGAAAAATAAGTGAATTTCTAACTTATTTTTTTATGTTTGGTTGGTAAGTAAAAAATATTTTCTGAAAAAAATATTTTAATATTTGATTGGTGAATGAAAAATATTTTCTATAAAATATCATTTATTTTTGGCATTCTTTAGGAAAATAATTTCTGATCCGAAAATCAACTCTGATAATTGATCTAGGACCAAATACCTGAACTAGGACAAGACCCTGATGACCGTTCCAAAATACGACCCTAAGATCTGACCTAGGACCTCTGACCTAGACATTCGATCCAGAACCTGACCCAGAAAATATTTTTCAAAAATATTTTTTTTAAAATAAAATTGATAGGGATGGGGGAGCGGGCCAGGGTATGGGGTGGAGTAAAAAATGAAATTTTAAAAAGTTGAAATATTTTTCAAAACAATTTTTTTTGTATGTGTGGGGGGAGGGGTAGGGGTGGTAGCGGTGAGTGAGGTAAAAAAATCTTAAAATTTGAAATATTTTTAAAAAAAAAAATTAAAGTTTTAATTTTTTTGTTTCCGGGAGGGGGGTTGGTTTGGCGGTGTAACATCTCGCAAATTGAAATAACTAGGAAGAAGCTAATAATTGAAAAGAGTCATTTTTTGGAAAGAATGAAAATTTGGAAATTTTGTTAAGTTAGAATAAGTTGAGTTTTGGCCAACTTCAAACGAACATAACTTCCAGCTCAAGATGAGTTAGAGGTACTTCCAGATATGGTAGGAAAGCTCTTGGAATGATCTTTCCAACTCCGCTGAGTTTGCACGATTCCGAGTTTGTATGAGTGAGTTATGCCCTTTGGAAGTTGGATTGTTAGAATAAGTAAAATCCAATCCGGATTTTGATAGGGTAGTTTGGTCTTTTCCTTGCCCAATTATTTTATTTCGATTTTGATAATTAAGTTAGGGTCTAATCAGAATTAGATCAGTTTACGCTTTTACCAAAATACGCTAGGGCTTAGAGAAAAGAGAAAAGAAGAGGAGAAAGGAGAAGAGAAGCAAGATTCGTCAAGATCGTCGAGTTTAGCTTATGGATTTCGTTGGGGGTGATCCCTACAAGGTATGAGAGATCACATAGTGTTGGGTTAGTTCACCCACGCACCAATCATGATTCAATTTCAGCGAAGTTTATTAGAATTGAAAGTAAATCCTTGAGTTCTTGATGATATTCGTTTGAATTCTTGCGGGTTGTGTTGTTGGAGTTTTCTTGAGATTAATTCATGTTTTAGTTGTGTTTTCGAGTAGAATTGATGCATATTGAGGGTATATATGATTCTAAGTGTTTGGGGAAAGAGTCATTGAAGTTTAGAGGTTTTAGAGATGAAAAACGAGCAAGAAAAGTCGTCAAACGTCTGGGGAAAAGGGTGGGGCATCGCGCCAGCCACGCGCCCTAAAAGGGTCTCTGAAGTTTACCCCTTGGGGCGACGCGCCAGCCAGCGCTCCCCAAGGCAGTCTCTGATCTTTGCCCTCTGGCGCCCTGCGCCTCTCAGAGCTCCAGGGACGCCAGTCCTTCCCATTTCTTCCCCACCTTTTAGTACTTGTTCCTTAGCAATGTATCTATCTTTTCTAGTTGATTCCAACACTCTATGGTACATCTAAACATCATGAAATCATCCATAAACATGAGATCATGAACCTTGAATCCATAATCCAATTCAAGGAAAGTTAAGATCAAAGTCAAGAGAAGTTCTTATAGTTTTCCAAAAGTCTTTTCCAAATGTTTTAACTTTGTTTTAAGACTTAAAGTTCAAGTTAAGTAAAGAGTAAAGTTTGAAGTTCATTTCTTCAAAGGTATATGGGGACTATGTATTCCCAAAGGGTTTAAAATATTTTTCACATTTAAACAATAATGGAAACCTCGATTTCCAAAGAGCCTCCGGGCTAGTTTTCAGAAAAGCGTAACCGCTTTCTAAATGAAGCAAGAGAGGAAACTTTGATTTCCAAGATAGCCTTTGAGCTAAGTTTTTGAGCACTAATCTCAAATCACAAAAAGAAGTATGTTTTTAAACATAAGAGCTAATATTATATTTTTTGGAAGTAGTATTGAGCACCGATATGGAAGAGCGTTCAGACAACTCACAGCCCTCATAAACCATGTAGCCTTCATGGGTAGAAAAGAGTTATACTTTTAGATGATTCATTTAGTGCTTTCTAGCATAGACTAGTGGATCCACTTAGTAGTTCAGGTTCTATACCCTCAACAAGGTATAGGACGGCCCTGGCAGCGTGAGGCAAAATGATGTATCATTGCAATAGCTCTTACGTGATGGTTGTCGGTTAAAGAAACTCCCACAGAAGTAATTGTATTCTTATACACACAGTTTATTGTATTTTTACATACATTTCAGAGTTATATGTATCTTTGCATACAAACAGAGTTGACATCATGTTTTAAACAACTTTTTTTATATTGCACTTGTTTTAACTTGCTTTATATTGAAATGAGTTCAGTTATGTTGAGTTGAGCCAGGTAAGTTCTTCAGATTCTTTTCAAGCCTATGTTGTGTTTAGCATTCCAACTCGCATACTCGTACATTCAATGTACTGATGCCAGTTGTCCTGCATCATATTATGATGCAAACAAAGGTAACTAGGATCAGCATCCAGCGCATCGTTGATCCAGTGAGCACTCCAGAGTCAGTTGGTGAGCCTCATTGCATTCTGGAGTCCTTTTTATTGCTTTCAGTTACTTTGTTAGTTCATTAGGATGTCGTGGGGTTTGTCCCAACATCCATCTCAGTTGTTTTAGAGGCTTCATAGATAGTCAGATGTTAGTTCTTTAGTCTTTTCATTGACTTTATCATTTCATATGTTCTTGAGTTGCCATTTTGGCCAAGTTGAATGTTTGACTTTTAAGCATTCTCAGTATTTTATTATTCAAGTGAGTATAGTGCTTTTGATCATTATAAATATGCATAGAATCTTCCACTGGGTTAAGTAAGTCAGGCCAAAGGTTCGCTTGGGGTCAGTAATGGTTCTCGAGTGCCAGTCTCGCCCAAGGTATAGGCTCGGGGCGTGACAGGCAGTAGGGGTAAAAATATATTTGAAATTTAAAAAAATTAATTTTTTTGGATGGGGAGGGTTGGGTACAGGATACGGGGTAGGGTAAGAAAAAAAATATTGAAAGATGAAATAGAGTTTTGGAAAATGTTTTCATTAATTTTTTAAGTAAAGTCATTTTCCTTAAATTTGAGAAAAACAAGTTGATTTGGAAAATATTTTCCAAGACATTGAAGCCAACCAAACATGGAAAATACCAAAACACCCTTAAAGTTAATTATGTTGAGATTAGTTTCGTGTATTAAAGTTAATATACATTACATAATTTCTAAAAATAAATTTTTTGTTTATAAGAATATCTTTCATAAGTGTAAATGATGTGAAAAGTGATGTATAAAAAGGGTTTGAGGGGTATTTTTGTTATTTAACTATTTTATTGCAAGATAAGTTATTTCGGGATTATTATTCTACTCAGAGGCAGTGATAACTTATCTCAATACTAATTATTAATCTTGAAATAAGTTATTCCAAACTTTGTAACCAAACAGGGAATTAAGAGGTATTAAAAATTTAAGTCAAGATTATTTTTGTTTATCCATCATACCAAAAGTGTCTTTAAGTTGTGATTGCATTTTTCTTTGAATTTGTCACAATCCAATAGTACCACCTAGACGTGACATGGTACTTAGAATTCCGAGAGACCCTAAGCGAACCATATGGCGCAATATGACACTAAGATAACAACATAACTGAAATAAAGAGATAAGCGGAATCAAAGTCTCAAATAGTAATCTCAACATAATACTGAATCAGAGTACAAAGACCATAATGCGGAAATACTATGTCTAACAACAAGCCTCTACTACATAAGAAAGACTAAGACAAACCCTAGTTCACTTGAACAATCTGAAAACTGAATAAGTCTAAAATACATAAAAGCATAAGTGTGACCATGTCTCCGAACTATGAGGACTCACCAAATCTGATCAGCTGATAGGATCCAATACTAACCGCGGTCTAAGTAATATGCATCAGAATCTATATTATAAAATAATATACGCACAAGAGATGTATGTGGTCAGTCCTCAGAATGTACTGAATATGGAGAAAGATGCATGATTATAACAAGATAGCATAATAAATCTGAAAAACATAATAATGCAATGACCAAGTAAACATAACTTAACTTTGATCATATGATTTCATAAAACATAGTATAAGTCATGCATTCTTCTTTAAATCATTATCATATCATAAGTCTTTGAGGAAGTCATAAGCCTTTGTGGGAAATACCATTAACCGACATAAACCATGTAAGTTATAATTGGAGTTCATTGTATTGTTCTCACACTGAAAAATAAAGTCTTCTACTTGCCACGATAAGGACCATAATCATAAGCTTATGTGGATCCACTAGCTAGATTCAATTAAGACTAAGTCATACGGGGTACTTAGTTTTGAGACAAGGAGATTGTTACTAAAAATGTAACACCTAAAATAGAGGCGTATCTAAGGGGGGGAGGGGTCATTGGGTTCACGTGAACCCATGATCTCCTCCCGAGATCATATATAGTAGTGTTATATATTTTTTTTAAATATTGAAATATAGATGTGTGAACCCACACTTGAAGTATCACATAATGCGATTATGACTAGGTGCACCTCTCTCCGCGAGGTCAGAAATTTGAATTTTATATTTATCTTGTTTTATTTTTCTTTCTAAAATTAGATAACACCTCTCTAAGTGGAAATTGGTGTGTGTGTGTATATATATAAGAATTAATTTTAGACCTATAATTTTAAAATTTTAACGGTTTTCAGTAGTAAAAACCTAAATGTCAAACCGATCAAATTTATATCATAGATCAACCTTATTATAACAGTGCACCCATCATTTCAAATCCTGGATTCGCCTTTGACCTCAAACCTTGATAAGTTGAGTTGGAAAGAAAATTCTGAATTTTGGCTATTGGTGCATGTTGCACGAGCCCACCTACGGACCGTACAAGGTCATGCGGTCTGTACGAGGGCAGTCGTCGAAGAGGTATGAGAAAAGTTGAAAATGTCAAGTCCTAGAAGAATTCCTACAGACCACCATGACAGTCTGTAGAAGTATATACAACTCGTAGGAAGTGGTCATAGGAAGGGGGTCCAAACTTGGTGAAATTTTGATAGACTTTTGGGTTCTACGGTTAGGACCTACGGCTCGTAGAAGGGTCTACGAACCGTAGGAAGTTTTCGTGAAAAGTGATTGGAATTTCAGCCTCTAGTACTTTGATCTACGAATGATCAGGACGGTCCATAAAAGCTTGTACGAACCGTAGGTCACCTCTAGCAGCTTTTAAGTTAGGGTTATTTGGGCCATTTCTTATCTTTTCTACACCTAAACTATGTCGTTTTGACCCTATAACTAAGTCCTGTGATTGCTTTTACTCTTCAAAACCTACCTCTTTCCCCTTATTCACTCAAAATCCCTCAAGATTTTCTCTCTAAATTGTCTCCAAGGATTCTCTCAAGTGGATTAGGGTTCTTCAAACTTTCAAGTCTCTTCCTCTAATTCCAAGGCCTAAGTATGTGGGAAATTCATTAATGGATTCTCGTTCATCCATTGAGCCCCAAAGATTTCTCTATTTCCTTCCATGATTTCAACCCAAATTTCTAGGGTTTTATATGATTCTTCATGGCTTTGATTATTTATGATCCAATCAATTATATTTAATCTTATTATGCATGATTTGATTCAAATTACATGTTTTCAAAGTATTTCATATGAACCCATATTATACGTCTATCTTATGATCATGAGTTGAAGTTTTGAAATTATGCACACATTAAGAAATTGTAGTGACTAGTTACTATGATTCTAGGGTGCTTTCAAATAAAGTATCTCATGAGTTACGAAATTTGATTGCTTCTGATTGAAGTATTCCTACTATGAAAGATTTCCTCCGATTGAAGTGTAGTTTTACTAAAAAAAAAAGATTATCATGATTTAAATGCTTTCAATTAAATGTATATAAATAGAAAACGGTATTACAAGAAAAAGGCAATAAGAAACCAGAAAATCTTAAGACTAATTCATTTCAAAATGTGAACAACAAAAATCACGAGCTTAAGCTGCTGCTGAAGCCTTTCCTGAGCCTTTTCCTTTTGGTTGCGTCTTCTTTTTCATTCCATGCTTTCTTGCATCCTTTTTCATTCTTGGATCGACAAGGACCTTTCCCTTGCCAACCTTAACTTGAACTCCTTTCTTTGCCACTACATATTCCCTTTCTGGTTTTTTTGTTGACGACGCCTTCCTGTATAGTTGTTCAATCATTTTTCTCTTTGAACCTTCAGAGATTTCAGTTTGGTCTGATATTGAGTTAGCTTTCTTCCTAAACTTCTCTAGCTTTCTATGTGCTGCCCGTTTCTTACGAGCTTTGGCTTCTGCAACCTTCTTTGCAGGCCGAGCATCAATTGCTTTAAATTGAGCTCTCATTGCAGCAATCTCCTCTTTTGTCACGGGTTTCACTGGCTGGAAATTTCTCTTTTCCTCATCAATGAACCACTTCGGCAACCCCTCATCGTGAAACATATATCTGTTGTAAGCATCATCAATCATTTCTTCCCTAGGCCTTTTCTTCAGCGTCATTTTTGCTGTAGCCAATATTTCAGCCTTGGTTTCAATATCGTCATCAGATTCATCAGATGATGAGTCACTAGAATCAGTAGCAGGAGCAGGAACAATCTCAAAATCATCATCTGTCTTAGAAGCTGAGACCTGTAAGCCACCATCTGTTTTCCTCCTCGTCATATCCTTAGTTTCTCCCTGCTGTTTATCATTTGTCAGTTCCTTAGATTTTTGGATCTTCTTAGCCCCTCCATCTATTTCCATTTCATCATTACTGTCATACATGTCCAAGACATCCTGCTCTTCTGCTTCAGCAAAAACATCTTGAGTAAACCACATCTTCACAATCTCCTCCTGAGGTGGTGCATCCTCAAGGGGCACAACAAGAGGGTTGACTTCATTATCTTCCATGTCACTCTCAGAGTCTTGAGCAGAATGAGTCATTGTGCTATCATCATTGCCATCCTGAAAAAGAAAGAGCAGCACTACCATTAATGCAAAGAAAGACGGAAAAGAAAAACTTCTGAGTAACTTGAAGAAGCCATGTTAAAAAACATACCACTTTGTACACATTTTTTAGATGATTTATGAAAGGTAATTGGAAAATTTAAGATAATGATCAAAATTTGATTCAATCCTTTTATGTAATCCTAGTTTAAGGCCAATCAGGATTTATTTAAATCAATTTGAATTTGTCTTTTGTTTTGGTAAAAACTGAATCTTACCAAATTTACAATCTCAGTTAATATTTATTTGAAATCTGCATGCCACTTTATTACAGCTAATGAGTTGTTGTAATATAGGAAATGAATGTAAATAATAACAAATCAAGTACTCCCTCCGTTTCACAAAGAGTGGCCTAGTTTGACTTGGCACGGAGTTTAAGAAAATAAAGAAGACTTTTGAATCTTGTGGCCCTAAATTAAAGTTATGTCAAATGTATAAAATTGCCCTTTAATCTTGTGGTCTTAAACATGCCACGTGGAAAGTTGAAAGTAAAATGTTACCAAAAAAGGAAAGGGGCCATTCTTTTTGAAACAGACTAAAAAGGAAAGGAGGCCATTCTTTTTGAAACAGAGGGAGTATATAGGAAGGATATGAAGTTGTGCCTAGTACTCCCTGGGGCAAACACAATCCAGATTTGGAGTGTTTTACAGATCAATTTTGATCCAGAAAAACAGGATTTAAATCTTTGCCAAATTAGAACAAAGCTCAAACAAGTTAGTTCCTACTAAATCCAGCAGAGCATCATCAATCAAGTACTAAAAGAATGACCTCTATTGAATTTATATACAAAGTACTTGTTGAAGGAAACAAGAAACTCGGTCCCATAGCAAAAGGAAACACGGAAAGAACTAAGGAGAGGATGTACTGATAAGAATTTTGTAGTGCAACTTAAACCTCACTTACCTGCAGATCATCCTTCAAGTGTGCTTGTTTGGATCGCTTTCTCTGTTTTGATTTACCTTCCACTCTACCCAAATACCGTTCATAAGCCTCATCAAATAATGCCTCAATATTATCATCATGTCTGAAAATGAAGGGAAGAAGAAACCTTGTAGCTTTAGAAGTTTACAGGCAACAATCAATTATAGAAGCAGATCAGCAAAAAGCTGGCCATAATACCTTCTGCGTTCGTCTCCAGAGTCCAGATCACTGGATGAATGTTCCTGGGCATCCTCATCACTTTCATTGCTTACCTCAGTAGTTTCTTTGTCGTATTCACTGTTATCAACAGCTACGAGATCTTTCTTACCCTGAAATGTTTTTTCAAATGCATGTGATATCTAGATGTAGATTTTCTCAAATACACAAGACCCCATATGGACGATGAAGAACAGAGATTTCAACCAGATTAACATTAAGGAAAAACAATTTCTCTGTAAAAGTCGCATCTAGTCCACTAGTGCAAATGATATAACAAAGAAGCTAAAGTGTGAAAATACCTTGATGGAAGATAGAGAGAACAAATCCTGATCACCATAACCATCCTCTGTCGCATCTACTTGTATCCCAAGTGCCTTGCGTGCTTTCTCCTGCAATCAGAAGAATAAAAGGGAAATAAATCAGTGAAATAGATCCCATGTGACTACTTCATGAATTTAGGAAAGTAACAGAAGTTGTTAGAGGGTACATATCAATTCAAGAAACCACTCCAAGACTTTGGTCGAGTGTTAAGAGCACAACAAGTGATGTGTGAATTAGGCGCTAGTCAGAGATAGGAATCTTTTCTCTTTCTTTGTTAATGATAGAGTTGTATTCTCCAGCACTAAGGGTATGCTGGCTACTTCCAAAAAGTTACAAGCTATTTCCGTAATTACATAGATCCTAGGAAATCCACAAACTGTTCTACTTCTTCTATACCATCTTCTTTACACCAAATATACAACACGTTAATGCAATTTTCTTTCACCTTCTGAATAGTGTTAGTAATATTCTCATGACACCTGAGGTTTCTTTCTCTCAAAATAGCCCACCAGAAACAAGCAGGTACTACAGACAACCTTGTCACAGGTTGAATCCGACAGCAGAGAAAAGCCTGGTGTTTAAGTGGAGAAGTGTAGCGGGACAGACCATCATCCACTGAGTTTCAAACCAAGAGCCGCTGGACTCAAGGGTTTCTCAGTTATAAAAAAATCAAAAAACCCTAATGTCAAGATTTCAACCAAATAATACTTAGTAGCAAGTTTAATTTTTCCCAGAACGCCCAGGTGTGAGTTTCAGTCATTGACCTACAGGCAATCAAATTAATATTCCACCTGGCTCTGAACTGCAACTTTTCCCAGGCTCTAGTTCGACTAATCTGTTTATAGCTAAGATACCCTGAAGAGAAGATGTTTAAGGGGGTATTCAGAAGACGGAGAGGAGCCACCATAAGTTTTTTCCAAACGTTGAAAACTTGAAATGCATGAAAGCACACTTGTTTTCATAAGGGAAAAGCACAAAATTTCACAATTTGGGATACTTGTTTGTCCATTAATTCTTCTGAGCTCAACAGAAAATATCACTCCCCACGTGATGTTTTATGGAACACATTCTTAACTATGTGTAAACAATAACAGCGAACCAAAACAGAAATTGAAAGAGACTTGGTGGAGCATATGCATAAACCTTGGCTCGTCTTTTTGCTTGAAGTTTCTTCTCTTTTTTCTGCTTTTTCTCCAAAATATTGGTTTTCTCCTCTATTTCATTGAGAACTCTTTCATCTTCATCTTCACCTTCTTTGCTCTCACTTTCAACAACTGTTAGGGTCTTTATTTTTTCAGGTGATAAAGCCTTTCTTATCTGCATACGCCACCTAGAAAAAATAAGGTTTGCATTAAAAAAATCATAAGAGGAGCATAAAAGAATGAGAATAGAGAATAATGTAACTAAATTCAATCAAGAACTTTGAGCATCCAAAAACGGAAAGGTGCTAAAAAGGTTTCTGTTTCATACTTTAAGAGATACTTGAATTCTTGCTTTGCAAGAACACGCAAATCATCACATAGAGATTTAACCTGACACAAAATTTGAAGTGTAAGGCTAACGATAGCAAGCAACTACAGCATCTAGCAACAACAGGCTATAGCCTATAATAGACCACATGTAATATACCTCCTCTGTTGTAAGAGTGTGATCTCTAATGGCAAAACACGCAGGATCAACAAAGCTCATTGAAGTAAATGAACCTAGGATCTGAACAGGGTTATCGGACCATACAAAATCTGCAACTGAGCACACCTTCCTTAGGACTGTGGCTCCATCTTCATACCTGCAAGGTTCATTTTATACAAATGTCATATAGATGCAAGTGTGATGGGATAATTCATGCATCTAAAATAGAAATAAGGAAATCAATTAACTCAAATCTTCACCCAGATTTAGCTTGAAGAATGACAAACCCATTAGACTGAATCAAAGTTAACATCAATCATTTGAAAGCTGGCAATTAGTAAGAAATTCAAATTTCAAGGTAATAGCTACTGGAATGACATCATCTATTATTGATGGATAATATAAAAAGACGAGTCCCAGTATACTAGGCTAGCATTTGGCCATAGATTTTGGGATTAGATTTTGAAAATTTATCTTCAAATAGCTGTTTTGCCATGAAATTTGATTGGATTTTGAAGCTTCAAAACTGTCAACTTCAACTTTTGGGGTTTTTGGCAGTTCCACTCACAAAACTTCAAATTCCAAAAAATTACAACTTCAAAAACTTAAATTTTCAAGTTTCATCTTCAAAACCTATGGCTAAACGGGAGCTAAGAGGTTTCACATGTTGCCCCAACATTTATAGGCTCTAAAACGGACTAGTAGAAGTTGAGGCTGGAATTTATTAGTGAGGCAGACTAAGCAACCTGAGAGCTTCATTATCAACTCAGTCCAGAATTCTCATTAATGCATGCAAAGAAAGAGATTTGGAGAGTGAAATCTTCAGCATCAGACTGATAAACAAACATCCACTTTATTTTGATGGAACAAAATCAGTCATAATCCACTGTCCTGCAAGACCATGAAGGAAGTGAAGCAGGCCAAGTTTTAGGAAGAATAAAGAACAAACTGCTGCGATGCTGGGGATGCAGAAACTAAAAGCCCTCAATGGCCAAAGGCCAGAGCCCCACACACTCACACCTTTCTCTCTCTGTCACCACACACTCTCTCTTCTCCCATTCATCATTTGACAATTTTACACTCTTTTCAGTGCTCAAACTACTTAGTAACCTCCCAACCTAGCATCATGGCCCATTGTCAGATGTTTGTTTTTCACTTCGCTAGAACTTCCTCAACAAAAATCTCACAAGAACTCAACCCATGTGACGAAACCAAAAGAAAAGGGAAAACACAACTTATTTTTAGCAAACTGTCTTTCTCCTTATATAATGTCACTGCATCTCTTCAAATGAATGGTCACCTATTATCATTATTTAGCAAACAAAGACGGATTCAGCTTCTTCTCATAATTCAAGCTCGTATGAGAAGCTGGTCAAGCATTCCCATAGATACTACATTTAGTGAGTTGTGTACTTGTCAAAAAGGACAAACACATCATCTGCTTCCCTGCATCAGTTGGACTACAAGGGCAGATTCTGGGAAGTGTTAAAAGCAGACTGGTTCAGTTAACAAAGTTCGGTGTCCCAAAAATCTATGCACAAAAAACATGTTTGTATCATTTGATTATAGTCAATGATGTCATGTTCCTTCTCATGGACTTGAAACAATTATTCAAATGCATAAATACACAGCAAAATAGGATATACCCATCACGGTGTCTCTTCTGCTTCGTCGCCCCGAGTACATCAATCACCTGATTAAGTACACACAAGAAGCTCAATTAGATTATAGGAGCGCCTATATGTTAAGGAAAAGGAAAGTGCACGGACCTAGCATGCAAAAGAGATAAAAGGGGGAGGGGGTTAAGGAGAGAGTGTGAGAGAGGACCATAATTCAAAAACTCTTCCAGTACCTTGGGGGGTTCTTTTCCTCCTTGAAAGAGGTGCTTTATATCAAGAAGTCGTGGATCGATCTTTGAAGGAGCTTTATATTTAAAACCTATAATATAAATTT
>JAJOOD010008741.1:0-13940 GCA_029582525.1 Solanum tacnaense | reverse complement strand
GAAAAATAAAACTTAGTTCTAACTAGTCGTAGCTAAAGACATTAACGAGTAAAAATATTGTAAATTAAAGGGGGACACAAGAGTGTCAATTAACAATGAGAGGTTTTGTCACAAGTAAGGTAAAAACAGCAAAATAAACAAGGGTTTCTAAGTAATGAGAGGGGATCCTTGGGATGTGACGGGAATACGGGTTAAGCTAGATTATTGGGTACATGCTTTCAATAGAAGATTCATAGAGTAATTGTGACTAGGCTAGACTTTAAGGGGGATAAGCTCTCTCTCGAGCAACTTACCCCATTTCAAATGCGTTCCACTCGTACACCCACTTGTCGCGTGAAGACCAACCTACGCCTTAACCCACTCACTCTCTCGAGATGAATGTGTGGACATGGGACTAGGGTTCACTCTCTCGATCTAAACCTCATGTCGACCCACTCACACTGGCCATCAATTTAGTGGTCTTAGTTTTATGACCTCTCTCTCGAGCAAGCCGAAAACACATAAATAAACTTGTATTTGCAACTACAAATTCATTAAATTCATCCACAACCACTAAACGAAATCACAAATAAACTACGATTAAACTATCAGCAAGCAAGACCAAACAATTATCTTAACTCATATTCGCTAAATCACACCACAAGAATTAGGATTTTTAGCCACACATCAAGAGATAGAAATTTATACCTAAATGAGCTTGCATTCAAATGGGTATGCAGATTTAAGTCTTGTTACAGGCCAAGAATGAAGAATTCAAAAGACCCAAGTCTAAATCCTTGGAGATGAAACCCTCTTTTTCTTCAAGTCTTCAAAACCCTCTCAAACTTAGAGCAAAAATACCAAAAAGTACTATTCTATATGGAAATTATAATAATTGTTCGACTCTTAAAACTATCACTCTAACTAGTATTTATAGTTTTCACAGATTTGTGCTGCAGTAGATTATTCGGAGTCATTAGTTGGAATCACCGATCAACTCGGTGATTCGCCCTTTGGTGTAGTTCATCGCCGTCTTGCACCAACCTTCTACATCGTCGTGCTCTGGTTTATTGGGCTAAATGGTACTGCTTCGCGGAACTTCTCGGCGATGCGCCGACTGCTCCCTATCTCCGCCACTTGATCCTTTCCTTCAAGGCTCAGCACACTGGAACAAAAGACGAAGTAAGACCCTTCGGCGACTCGCCAAGTGGACTCGACAATCCTCAGGCCTTCATTTCTTCGTTCTTCTCAGCCTTTTCGTTCTTTTTGCGACGTAGTGTCCATGCTTTTTTCTTCAAACATCAAATACCTAAAAATTAAGGGTTTTCATCGGATATTGAGATAAAATAAGCATTTGAGGACACAATTTCTATTAAAATATAGCCCTAAATGAGTCCAATTTGTGGACTCATCAACACGCAAGTGTACGTGGTTGTGCAAGTAATAAATTAGCTCTTTTAAGAGCCGGATGTCATACCCACAAAGACTTAAGATTAGGTTATCATTGATTCTTCCAATAGCTATCAATTAACGCAAGTGTTTCCGGAAAGAGTGATGTATTTTATCCTAAATGATCACTCAATACTGAATTAAACTAATAATGGTTCAATTTCAACTTGGATTCCAAACAATGACTTGGAAATTCCAGGAGTGCAGCCTGCTTTAGATTCATGCATATTATATAATCTAACAGACGTCAATTAGTTATCAAATCACTGATTACAGGGTTAAATGTATGACTATGATCTTCCGACCTCTAAACGCCTACCGTATTTGACAGCCTAACTACATTGTTGAGCAGGGATCGACTGAATCAATTACCAAGCATTGCGTTTTCATATTGTCTATTAACCAAGCAAGGTCTCTAGGTATATTTCTATCCAAGATACAAATCAACCCTAATTCTAGAGAAGATCATGCTCTTTTTGTCCCATGTTCTATCCTCATATTTCTCTTTTGAGTTCAATTCAGACAATAAGTTTATTTCAATGGTGGTCAATCATAAAATACTATAAGAAATATCTCTCCAAGTCGTTGTTCTCCAAAAACCTGAAAAATAATAAATAAAATAATAAAATCTAAGTCTATTTATAATTTGGAAACACTCGGCAGAAAATTTGCACCATGTCTGCGACGCGCCAGTGCGTTGTAAATTTTTAATTTCTTGAACTCCTTCTCTCGGTGACGTGGAAAGGATACAAAGTATTCTGTCTTGGCATCTTCAATGTGGAAATAATTAAATCCCTCTCCGTGATACGAAGAGGATACGAGGCTGGGTTTTCCTCATTTTGAACTTCTTCTTCTTCTTTGGTATTTCGTCGGTTTTTCTTTCTCGCTTAAACCTAATCCTCACTGCATGTACTGCCACTTTTTTGCCCATTCTCCTCTTGTTTCCCAACATACAAGATCTAATCATATTGGTTTATTATAATGCAATAATCATGACTCGACACTATCAATAATTAACGAATTTATCCTCAAACTCGGTCAAACCATAGGTGTTATTTGGGTCCTAGGCATATAAATACGTTCAAGATCAGAGACCACTGAGTATGCGTTTACAAACCCACCTTCGACACCAAATACATGTACTTAGTGCACCACATGTATGCCTCATCCTCTTGTCTTTATTTTTGTTTGATGTCTTGTCGACAAGGCATTGTTTTTGTGGAGGTAGGTGGTGGCTAGATTTTGTTACCCAAGGGTTTTTAGTCGTGTTTCTTTTTCTAAAGGTGTAGTTTTTATCGAACTAACATGTTTAAAATTTTAGGAATGTTGTATAAGTAGAAGAAATTAGGATGTAGTTAAGGCAGTCAATGTTTGTTATTGTGTTTTAAAATGGAGATCCCTTCAAAAAATTTGTGTAAATTGTGATTGCAATATAAATATGTGAAAAATGCGGATATTTGTTTGACATGGTGAAAATTGATATGATAACAAATTTTTAAGCATGACCATTATCGTGTTAGCTAGTAGTCAACAATGTAACATTGTGCCATTGTATGTGAGTTACAATTACTTAATTATTACTAGGGGTAGCAAAATGGGTCAAATATATAGATATCCGCTCTATTAATCCATTTTAAAATGAGTTGGTTAGCTACTCATTTAAAAGTGAGTTAACTATAGATCAACTCATATTATTCATCATAAAATATGGGTAACTCATGGATATCAACCAATTGCACTCTCAAAATATACACTTTTTCAACCTCACACCTCAACTTTCAATCCTAACTCAAATCTCGGGTATCAATGTCTAATACTACTCTGAGATCTGGCTCATAATTCTTGATTTGTGACTAGACTATTGACCTTGATTCTAGACCCAACTCTTGGGACGGGAGTTGGGGTTAGATCTCAGCGGAAAATCTTATTTTTCTACTATTGTATTGACTTTACTTCAGTCTATTTTCAGATTTTCTCATTCAACATTATGTTTAGTTTTAGCCAATTGTTTCGTTCAACTACTTTATATACCGAACATTTCATGTATTGAGGTCATTCGACGCTGCATCGTCTTATGATGCAGATTCAAGTACTCATAACAACAAATACATCATTAGGATCACATTTATCCAGCTTTTGTGAGACCTTCTTACTTTCGAAAGGCTCCAATTAATCTAGAGTATTGATAGTGGGTATATGTTGTTAGCTCAATATTCAGTTAGTTTGGGGTCTTGTCCCGATAACCTATCTTCAATGTGATTTTATAGATGAGTTACTCGAGTTATAACTTTCAACATTATTTTACAAACATATAAATATTATTCAAATTTTTAGATCTTTATTTAAAGCTGTTGAGTTTGTATTATAAATTTATTGTATGCTCATTTTTTTAAAAGCTTCCACATATGTATTATAACCTTCAGTATAGTAACAAGTCAAGTCAAGAGCTTATTTGGGACTAATAATAATAATTTTGAATGTCAGTCACGCCAAAAATATAGGCCCGAAGTGTGACATATGATCATCCCAAAACCATCTCAAGAAATCCATACTCAACCACCTGGAAAAATAGTAATTATGTTTGTTGTAATTATTGATACTCTCTTCCCTATGAGACCCATTTTTTGAATTCCTTACTTCTTGATATTTTCCAGTTGTTTCTTCATTTCAAATAGGTAAATTACACAAAATAGATCGAAATGTGAAACTATTTATTCAAATTAGACTTAATCCAAACTATTTATCCTTAATGGACCTAGGGCCCATACTATTTACCCACTTACCCCACTTTCTCCTTTCTTATTTCGCGCAAAATGTCAGCATCACTACTATAAATTAATCATCTATGATACTCCATCGGTATTTTGATACAATATCCATATCATATAGGACTGAGCTTAATCCTTTGTGATACTCCGTCAGTATATTGATACCTTGTCGGTACCATATAGGATTGGATTTTTTTAAAGAAATAAATAAGAAACAATTAAGAGAAGATTATTAAAATCACAATATTATTTATTAAACTATAAATTAGTAGAAAATATATTATTCGTGGTACTCCATTGGTATATTGATTCCATATTGTATCATATAGGACTAAACTTAATCCTCTGTGATACTCCCTCGATATATTGATATTCTATCGGTATCATAAATGATTAGACATTTTTTCTAAGAAACAAAATACAATTAAGAGAAAATTATTAAAGTCACAATCTTATTTATTAAACTCTAAAATTAGTAGAAAATATATTTTAATTTTTTTTTTTCTTTTTGCAAATTTTTAAATAATTGTATCTAAATTATGAATCTTTTTTAAACTGTTTTAAAATTAAAATATTGAAGAATTGAAACTACTTTCATGATACCACGACAATATATAGATATATCGTAATGGTATCATGAATGATTGAGTAATCTCATTGAAAGACTGAAACAAACCTCAATGAAAACACTGTTCAGTTTCATTGATACCACTAAAATCTATTATACTTTGATGGTATCAAGGAGGAGGAAACAGTCCTTCAATGAAGACACTACTCAGTTACTCTTTGATACCATGAGAGTATATTCATATATTATAATATACTGTGATGGTATCAAAGAGGAAAAAATGATGAACGCTAATGTCAACATGAATAAAAATAGATACATGTCATTTTTAAATAGTAAAATTTTTAGGAATTTCATAGTGTAAGGAGTAAAATACATCCTATCCCTATTCTTTTTGTAATTACAAAAATCTCTTACACTTTGTACCTTTCGAATACATAAGTTGCCATCTGGATACATTAATTCTGCCCTACAATAAGTACCGGTTTGTTGCGCTGAAATAAGAATAAAAACTGACAATCTAATTGAATCCCATAAATTATGCTTACATTTCTTCCTATTGTTAATCATATAGATGTTAATCCTAATAGGTTGGAGACATTCAAAATTCAAATTCCTCCCCCCTGTTCATCGAAGAAACCTTTCAAAATGATGAAGAGATACAAAGCTTTGATGCATGCAGTTATGTGTGTTGAAGGTGGGAAAAGGGACGCACATGCTCTTAACATGATTGAATAAAAAATTAGTGATTCCTGTTATATATCAGAATTGGAGATAACAAATTATATAGTTGATACAAACAGTTCAGATGTGAAGGTGAAGCAAATGTACAAGGATAAAACGACTCTAGTGGCTGTAATGACAAAATACAAATAGATCATAACTTCAATTTTTGAGTTAAAAGAACTGATACCAAAAGGTACTTGACCAGAATTATTGTGTTGTAATACACTTTTTTGTTTTTGAATGTGTTTGTTACTATATTAGCCATGATACTTTGCTAGCTACCACTACATTACTAGTTTGCCGCATATGTGTTGAATTTTTAGATATATGTATCAATGTGTGGTTAATATAAAGTATCGGGTACATGTTAATTCGTTCTTTTTTTTTTTTTTAATGTATCATTATAGAGGCATGGGTAATTAAGACACATGTATGAAATGTATCAGTTAGTTGATGTGTATATGACACATGTAATTTGTTATCGACAATAATATGTTTCAGACACTAAGTGTATTTATGGTCCATTAAGATTAGTGATAATCATATATCTTGAACTTTTTTTTTGGAATGATACATGAAATAGTGCTTCTTTTAAATGTATCTGGTACAACTGCAAATATGTATTAGTGTGGTTTTGGAATGACTGTTGTTGGAGATTGAAGGTATCTGTTAGGAAAAATTCTGATATATTCAAAGTAGGGTACTTCAATAATGAACATAAAGGATCCAATGTCAGATAAGGACGATTGGTCCATTTCAGAATGTGTTTTGGAAGAATTGTCTTGCCACCAAGATATAAAAGGATGCCTGGACGACCAAGAAAAAGAAGGAAGAAAAATCCAGATGAAAAGTTAGCCACAAACATAAACTGTTGTAGACGTTGTGGATAAAAAGGTAGCAACCGAAGAACTTCTACTTTCTTTTCGAAAGATGATTGACGAAGTCTTTATTTGAAACATTGTGATGTTTCATATTAGTAATTTTCAAATGTAACATTTCAATCTATAGATTTTCCATTGTTACAAATATATACATTACAAAGTACAGTTAGCTTATTAATTTTGGAAATAATTAATTGAAATGTTACAATTTTCAATTTGCCTATATTTCTGATTGGTAATAATTTGTTCACATTATAAAGTTATATGAAAGTTTGAGAATCTGGTACAAGATATTATGATTCAGATACAGTGTTTATATAATGTATGATTTTATGTTTGATAATAATGTATCTGATACAAAGTGATTGTGAAATGTTATGTGTAAACTATAATGAAGTGTAGTTATTAATGTATTACAGTAAAAAAAAACTAAGTTATAAAGTTGATACATGTTTAAAATATACATTGCAGTGGTTAAATATCAAATGTGTCATGAACTACTTATAACTAATGAAAAAATATAATTGTGCATATATGCAATGATGACTCTGATACTTTTTTTTTGGACATTTTTGTATCTAAAAAAATAAATAGTATCAAGTGTTGTATTGTGTATCAAAAAAATCATTATTATAAGAGACAAATGTATAAAATAATACATACTAGAATTAACAACTAAATATATTGAAAATTAAAGTCAAAATCGACAAGTTTTTAGAGAAAAACTATAAAACTTGGGTATAAGTATCTTAAAACAAATAAAGAATCAATATAAAACTTGAGTTAATGTATCTTAAAAATAAGGCTTAAGTCATATGCAACCCCTTAAAGTTGTTTGCATATTTCACTTAAACATTTTAACTTATCTTTGTTCCTATTGAACACCTTATTTGTTTAAAAGTCGTTCCTATTAGACACAGAATACTTGACATAGCAAAAAATGTGTACTTCACTCTCTTTAAGCGCGTGAAACTGTTGAAAATAATATTTTTTCTTTTTTTCCCTCTAACTTATATACCTAAATTAATAAAAAAGGAAAAAAAATAAAAAAATTTAAAAAAGTCTTCTTCTCCAGCCAATATTTTGCTCCCTGTAACCATTTTCATCTTCTTTTTTTACGCACAGTGCCCACCCCACCCCTCTCTTTCTCTACCCCTATCTAATTATTCTTTTGTTTTTCCTTCTTTTTTTTCATAAGTAGATATCTATGTCTCAAATATTTCGGTGAAGTTTCATTTGTTCCGATGGAAAAGATATAAATTGAACTTTTTCGGTCGAAAGTTTGAAATTATCTATTGTAATTATGATGAATGATTACTAATATGAAGAAGATTAAGGCAATGAATAGAAAGTTTTAGTGCTATCAAAATAATAAGTATTAAGCTTGGGTGGGCAGTGTACTTGTCGGTGCCGGCGTCGGCGCTGATGAAAGGGAAAATGGGTCTCGAAGAAGAGGGATTGGCTTAATTCAAAAAAATAAAATATTATTTTCTTAAAATTCTTTTTGAATTATTTAAATAAAACTTATAAAAAATTAGATTCAATGCCACTTGTCATTATTTTATTGGTAGATATGTTAGTACATGCGATTGAAATACACGCATCTTTGTTATTTAATTGATTGTCATTTTATGTCAAATATGTATAAATTTTTTAAGGTTAAAGTGTTCAAAAGGTACAAGTCTAAATTAAAGTGGCTAAGTGAAATATGCGGACAACTTTAAGGGGCTGCATATGACTTAAGCCTAAAAACATTAAAACATCAAAAGTTGTCTATGCATTGATACATAATCACTATTCTACATGAACCAAATCATCTTAGAGTAGTGGAGTGAAGTGACTCTTAAGTTTTGGTGGATCATCTTTATCGCTAACATATCCCGCATTGGCCTTGTAACTGTTGTACTTTCATAATAGTGTTTCATATGTTGTGCTAACATATCCCGCGCTGGAATTTGTTTAATATGACGTATTTCATAGACTGCAATTTCAAAATAATGTTCATCAATTAAAACAATTTACATGATACATGCTGAACTAGTTGAAATCAGATTGGAACAAAAATGTGAACATAACAATTTAAGTATATGATACATAATTGCAATTACAAAGTATCTTACTCTTTAATCGATACATAATAATAAAAGGTGTATCTGATACTCATTACAACTTGATGAACTACAAAATCTGTCAAAATTTTGTATATGATACTAAGTATAACATCATATATTCATTATGTGGTATTTAAGTATCAGGTATAAACCATGTTAAAATATGACACAATTTTCTGCATATTACAACACATCATACAATTTGAACTTAATAATTTGATACATTCATAACAAAAAATCAAATAGAGAACAAAATTAGGATTTTATGTATCAACATAGTAGATTTAAATCAAGATACATAGCAATATGAGAATCTCACTTTTCGGTCAAGGATATTGTATTAAATTTTTTGAAGTAACCAACAACGGGGGATATCAAACATAAAAAAAGTACAAGTTAGGAAATAGATTCCCTGGATTGTCATGCCTCGAGGCTACCCCCTGGACGCGGGCACGGGACCTAGGATCACGAGTGACCTTAAGATAATCCTGTTGGCATAATCATTAGCATCCTAAAGATAAACTGAGCAATAAAACTGTACGAAAGCTAAATCATATGAAAGTCTGATATGATAGGGAATACCCATATACTGTTTAGATATATGAAAACTGTGAGTTGAGTAGAAATAAAAGGTCAAACTCTAACACTATAGCTGAATCTAACTATGTCTGAAATAAAGCCTCTACTAACTAGAAGTACTGGGACATGCCCCCAACTAGATCAAGCAAAAACTAAAACTAAAGCTAAAAGCGATAAACATAGCCATGTCACTAGTCATCGAATTAGAATAAGGACTCACCACTGATGCTGCTAAACTGAAGATTGGGAACCAATCTATGCGCGATCTGACTGTTAAGGACCTGAACCTACATCACGAGAAGATGTAGCGTAGAGTATGCGTCAGTACTTGAGAGGTACTAAGCATGCAAGATAGTATGATAACTGAAAACAAACATATATTTGAACAATGACATGAGATAAGTATGATACAACTGAGAATACTTAACATGAAATACTAAATGCAATGACCAAGTTTATATTAGGCTGAGACTGAATACTGAACTACACTAATAACATGGCTAATGCAATAGAGTCTGACTAAACTGTAAGGAAGCTACTAATAACTGACATAAAGCCACATGAGCTAAATGTGAAGTCCGATGTATACGCCCCATTGAGAGGACCCAATATACCCTGCCAGAGGTATAGAGGCATGCTGGCATGATCACTATAATGATGCCCACAGAGAGGACTTACAACCTACGGGGCACGTAGTTCTGGGACTTGAGGGTGACTGACCCTAGTCCACTCGGTATTAAGCTTCCCAATTGATTAAGTAATTTACCATTTTTATAACTGAAGTTCTGTAATACTGGATAGCTCAAATACTGACATTTAAACTCTGAGAATGTAACAATTATGATTATAATGTAACATTCGTAAACTGATGCATGTGTATATCTGGAATAACTGAATAATATGACCTAGCATGCATAATTCATGAACTAACGAATATATACAATTAGGGTTCTAGATATCATATGAGAAACTGAGTATTAACATAATAATCTGATTTGGATCATTCTAACCGTTGAAAACCCAACAATTCTAACATTCAAGAAACCCTAGGTCTATTTAACATTAAGGGAATCAAGAATCTGATTGAAATATAGGGACTTAATGGGTGTAAGGAACCCACTAGTGAAATCCCACTGGTGACGAATTTGACGGAGAAATCTTTCGATTTCGGGGCTGGAACTGATGTAACCTTGCTGCGTTCTTGAACTAGGGTTCTTGACCTCTTTCTCCTCTTACGCTTTTTTCTAAGTTTTGATGAATGATTTGACTTAGGTAAGTTCTAGTTATGTTTCTAGGCTAAAAATGATCAAAACCACGTAGTTTAGGGTTTAAACGACGTAGTTTAGGGGTCCAACGCATAAGGAAAAGACCAAAAGTTCCCTGACTTAAAAGTTGTCGCGGTCAACGATGGATCGTCGATCCGTGCTGGTCAACCGTCAGTCGACGAATGGGAGCTGAAAGCTAGGGGTTGACCCACAGACCGTGGCCTGACCTACGGTTTATAGGTCCTGGCGGCGTGGGAGGACCCTTAGTTGGATTTTTGGCTACTTCTGGGGGAGGGCTGCAGTGACCATCCATGAACCACCAACACGGACCGTGGGTCATTCTACGGTACATAGGTGGTGCCCGTAGGTGGCACCTGTAGTTTTTGAAATCTACAAATCTGGTATGTATTTGGATACGGGGTGTTACATTATCTCCCCCTTGGGAACATTCGTCCTCGAATGAAGACTAAACTAGCTGAAATGGAGGGAGAGAGCTGCAACCCCTACCACTAAACATTGGAAACTAATTTCTGACTGAACTAAGTTCCAAGAACATGCAAATACGCTGAAAATGCAAGTACAAACTGAAGGAACAAGACTGAAACTGCGCATGAATGACTGAAAAACTGAAGAGGAACTATTACCTCAAGCTGGATTGGAATCGAAAGGAAAAAGGTGAGGTTATTTGGCCTTCATGGCTGCTTCGGCTTCCCAAGTAGCTCCTTCTACAGACTGACTCCTCCACAAAACCTTGACTGAAGTGACTTCTTTGCTTCTCAACCTTTAAACTTGACGATCAAGGATTTCAACTGGTACCTCTTCAGAAGTGAGACTATCCTTCACAGCCACGCTTTCTAAAGGTACAATAGATGTTGGGTCACCCACACACTTCTTCAGAAATGAAATATGAAAAACCGGATGCACTACTGCTAGTTATGTTGGCAACTCTAACTCATACGCCACCTTACCAACCATTTTCAAGATCTTGTAAGGGCCTACATATCTGGGACTGAGCTTCCCTTTCTTGCCAAATCTCATCACCCCTTTCATAGGCGACACCTTCAATAAAACCCAATTATCAACTTGGAACTCTAGTTCCCTTATCCTTACATCTGTATAGGACTTCTGGCGACTCTAGGTTGTCTTAAGTCTGTCCCTAATGAGTTGCACTTTCTCCATAGCATCATGAACTAAATCTGGCCCTATCAAGGGTGCTTCACCTACTTCAAACCAACCAACTGGAGATCTACATTTACGCCCATACAATGCCTCAAAAGGGGCCATTTGAATGCTGGAATGGTAACTATTATTGTAGGTGAACTCTATAAGAGGAATGTGATTATCCCAACTACCCTTGAAATTGATCACACAAGCTCTCAAAATGTCCTCTAAGGTCTGAATGGTACGCTCTGCCTGACCATCCATCTGCGGATGAAATGCGGTGCTAAGGTTAACCTGAGTACCAAGACCTTTATGAAATGACTTCCGAAAAGGAGAGGTAAACCGAGGACCTCTATCTGAAATGATAGACAAAGGAATCCCATGCAACCAAACTATCTCATTAATGTAAAGCTTGGCGTAGTCTTCCATCGAATCTGTAGTCTTGACCGCCAAAAAGCGTTAAGACTTAGTAACTCTATCAATTATCACCCAAATGAAGTCATGTTGTCTGCGAGTACGAGGTAAGCCTGTGATAAAGTCCATGTTGATCACTTCCCACTTCTAAGTAGGAATATCAATCTCTTGAGTCATACCTCATGGTTTCTGATGTTCTACTTTCACATGCTGACAATTGAGGCACTTAGCCACAAAATCTGCTATATCCCTTTTCATACCATTCCACCAAAAGACTTCCCGCGGATCGCGGTACATCTTAGTGGCGCCTGGATGAATAGAATATCTGGAGTTATGGGCTTCTGCGAGAATCTATTGTCTCAACTCACCCACCTTAGGAACACATAATCGACCCTGATAGCAAAGTACACCATCTCCCTCTTGGGAGAAAACCTAAACCCTCTACTAGTGGATTGCATCCTTTAGTTGAAGTAGTACCGGATCACTGTCTTGCTTTTCCTTAACCTCCACTACCAAAGAATATTCTGACCCATTCTGAACTGTTACACCACCATCTGATATGCTCATAAGACGAACTCCTAAGCGAGCAAGTCTGTGAACATCCCTTGCTAGCTCTTTTCTTTCTTCTTCAACATGTGCTACACTACCCACAGATAGTCTACTAAGAGCATCCGCTACTACATTGGCCTTACCAGGATGGTAATGCGCACTCATATCATAATCCTTAAGGAACTCAAGCCATCTTCTCTAGAGAAGATTCAACTCTTTCTAGGTGAACACATACCGAAGGCTCTTATGGTTTGTGAATACATCAACATGAACACCATACAAGTAGTGTCTCCAAATCATAAGTGCAAACACCACTGCTACAAGCTCGAGGTCATGAGTTGGATAGTTCTTCTCATGCACCTTAAGTTGTCTGGAAGCATAAGTTATAACCTTACCTCGCTGCATCAACACACAACCTAGGCCGAATCTGGATGCATCACAATAGATCACATAATCGTCTGAACCCTTTGGTAGAGTCAAAACAGAAGTTGTAGTCAACCTAGTTTTCAATTCTGTGAAGCTTTTCTCACAATCATCTAACCACTGGAAGTTGACCTTTTTCTGAGTCAACTTAGTCAACGGAGAGGCTATAGATGAAAATCCTTCCACAAACCTTCTGTAATAACCCGCTAGACCCAAGAAACTTCTGATATATGTAGGAGAGGTAGGTCTGGGCCATAGTTTCACTGTTTCTATCTTCTGAGAATCAACTCAGATCCCTTCGCTAGACACAATATGTCTAAGGAAAGCAACTGCTTGCAACCAAAACTCACATTTGCTAAACTTAGCGAATAACTGGCGATCTTTGAGAGTTTGCAGAACCACCTTCAAATGATTCGCATGTTCTTCCTCATTCCTAGAGTAAATGAGGATATCATCAATGAAGACGATAACGAACAAGTCCAAATACTACTTGAACACTCTGTTCATCAAATCCATGAAAGTTGTAAGAGCATTGGTTAGTCCAAATGACATAACTACAAATTCATAATGACCATACCGAGTTTTGAAGGCTGTCTTTAGAATGTCACTATCTCTGACTTTGAGCTGATGATAAACCGATCTGAGGTCTATCTTTGAGAAATGACTAGCACCCTGAAGCTGGTCAAACAAGTCATCAATCCTGGGGATGGGATACTTATTCTTGAATGTGACTTTGTTCAATTGTCGATAATGAATGCACATTCTGAGAGAACCATCTTTCATCTTCACAAACAATATTGACGCACCCCATGGTGAAATATTAGGTCTAATGAAGCCCTTATCTAGAAGGTCTTTCAACTGCTCTTTTAATTCCTTAAGCTTAGCTAGAGCCATTCTGTAAGGAGGAATAGAGATAGGCTGGGTATCTGGAAGGAGATCAATTCCAAAGTCGATTTCCCTTTTGGGAGGAACTCCGGGAAGATCTTCTGGAAACTCATTAACTACTGACTTAAGAGTTGGGGTTTCGGAGCTTGAATCCTTAACCCGAACTAGATGATAGAGATAAC
>JAJOOD010008737.1:0-21993 GCA_029582525.1 Solanum tacnaense | reverse complement strand
TCTTCAAAACAAACTTAGGAAATTAAGAATTGCTAAAGTTGCAAGTTAATCTCCAAAGCCAAAAACTAGAACTAAAATAATAAAGTCTAACTCTCAAAAATAAGGTTTACATGCCATATATATATATAAAAAATAAGTCCTAACTAAAAGGAAACGAAATAAGGAAATAATGTTTCAGGACGCGGTATCGATCGACGATACTGACCTACAGACCGTGGATTGATCTACAGTCCGTAGGTCCCTTCCGTGACTCAGGATTTGGGCAAATTTCTAACTTCAAAATCTTCAAATCTCTGAACCAAACGACGGAGCACCAGTATGGACCGTGGATTGATGTACGGTCCATGGATCCTCCTCCGTAGCTCCATACTTAGAATCTTCAAAATCAGGTACTGGAACCCCTCTCTGAATCATTTGATGAATCAGCAGTACGGTTCGTAGATCCATCTATGGTCCGTCGATTGCAACCGTGGTTCCACACTTGGTCAAGAATTCCCTGATTTTCCTTCAAGCCTAGCCTGCCCATCTACGACACCCATCTACGGAGAGTGAATCGACCTACGGTCCGTGGATCACCTCCGTAGATGCCCTTTTCTAAACATCCTTCAGCTGTGTCTCTCTGTTTCCACGTCTAAACATATATCCTCCAAACATGAGAAAAATACATAAAAACCAATACAAAATGGCCCTAGACATACACAACTCTTAAGTGAAGTGTATTAAAAATACCGTAAACTCACGGTATATCAACACCCTCAACTTAAATTCGTTGTTTGTCCTCAAGCAACGCACTAAGATTCTAAATGACACTTGTATAAAAGCAAGCATATCAAGCAGAAGCAATCACATGGCTCTCTACTCCAAATCTCTTTTTGGGTGCAAATCTTTTCTCTCAGACTTAACAAGCTAACTTGTGCGGATCAAAACATGACAAAGATCGACCAACCAACACACAACATACACTGTTTTACTTTCACCAAGGTACCAATTTTCCAAAAATGTAACTAGTGCCCTTACTTCAGTACAAGGATTTATTCAACACTCATACTCAGAAGTAACTTCAAGTACAGTTAGTGCTCAATACCATAGGCTTGCGCTTCTTTTCACTGCTTAGACTCTCCACACTAGGTTCTAGGATCACTATAGGACTTTCTTGGCTTATAACGTAGGCTCAGGGTCAGGTGTGGTACATTTGGGTACATTTTAGTGACTTTCTGCCCTCCTTGACATTACATTAGGCTTCCTACGTATTTTTTCCCTATTCTTGACATCCTACCGTTTTACCTTCTTTCCCTTGATTCTCGTCAACCATAGATGTGACTTTAGACTTTGTAGCTCTTTATTTTTCACTTTCATCATTTTCTTGCATTTTATTCTTTTCTTTAGCTTTCAACAAGTCACATCCTTTCCTCTCTTTTCTTTTTCTCTTTTGTCAACATCAAACTATTTTCATACCTATTTTTCTTTCGATTTCCTCTTTCATAGCCACCCTCAAATTATGGATTTTCCATTGGTTGAGGTGCACAATACCCGAAGTCGGCTCAGGGCCAAGATTGAGGTTACTTTTTACATTAGCCACCCTCAACTTAGGCTTTTGGCGTGTGCATGTCCAAGGAGGGACCGGGACCAACATAGTAGATTATGGGAAGGTGAGTTAGGGGTTTATAAAGAAATGGTCTAATTTAGGCTCAAAGTATTTAGACAAAGGGAGCATTTATTTCATTTTGTTGGTTTCTTCTTTTAGGCAATTTGTGGGCTTATCAGAACAAGGGCCTATGATCACTTCCTAGCCTCTAGAGTAGATTGTCTTAGCAGGACTAACCGGGCAAGTTCTAGATTGGCACAAAAACTGTTTGAACATGCAACTATTATCACACCCTCTTGGCACATAGTTTCATTATCAGATTACCCAATTCAAGTTTAACTTAAGTCATGCATTCAAGTTGGTTCATTATCATGTCATACGTAGAGCCAACACATTCAACTCATTCTAGCCTACTGATTTTAGGACATATCACAAAAAAAATTGGACGGGTATCATTTCTTTCAAAAAGTTTTTTTTCTTTTTTTTTCACATCATGCTTCATTCTTTCTGATGCTTCTACACATACAATCCTAACACATGCCGGTTCAATAAAAATTAAGCAATCTCTTGGGGGGAAAGAACACAGGCAAGAAAACCCCAAGAAAGGATTATGAGTTGGGTTACTCAGACTTCACCCTATCACTCACAATCCATTTACCCCACACCCAACAAAAAATTGGTGCAATTGTCCCCAATGCACACAAAAAGCAGTAAAAGGTAATGGATTTGGGTGAAGCAAACATGTGGTGCATAGCGCCGACGAACCATCAACAAGCGGGTGGGTCCGGTTTCCCATAGCTCAGTACAGCAACATTGGGGCCACCTTCAGTAGTGCCCACATCAGCAATCACAGCACCCTCAGTAGTGCTATCAATCATTCTAACCGCACCATCAGTGGTGCTCACATCATGACCCACAGTTTTCGGAACATCCGAAATGGGCATAGAACTTGATGCCCCAGCAACACTCTCACGAACACTCTCCTGGCGCAACTGCTCATCTAATATTGAATCCCTCTTAGCCTCATTCTCCTACTTGTGCTCATTCTTCTTGGCTCTTTCATCCTCAGTAGCCTCAGATGTGTATCTAGATCAGTGTCTCTTACCTCGGGCACGTGTGGGCTCGAGCTACTCATCTGCATCCCCACTGAATAATGCATCAAGGACTGAATCGTCAGACAAAGCAGTAGGTGCAGCCTGTGGCTCAACGTCGGCCCGGAGACTAGCTAACTCGGTCCGAAAAGAGGATAGATCTATGGTCGGGGCCAGTCGCTCGAGGACTCTCAATTCAAAGGCATCAAGGCACTTATTAACGACCTAGACCTTTTGGTCCATCATGCTCTCCATCCTTCACTCCATTCTGGCCTTGGACCCTATTATCAACTTTTGCATCCATGGTTAGACGTGGTGGAGCAGCGTGACCATCTGAGCCTCCAATTTCTGAACCCTAGCCAATGGTAAGATAGCAGCTGCTAAAGGCGGGGTGGATCTGGACGAGCTAGAAGCCCGACTCGCGGCCTGAGATGAGGAGGCCGGGACATCATCAGTGTGGGTTAGAGGGGCAGGATCATCACCCTGCATCTGCTCCACATCATCTACTAAGTCAGCTCTCAAGGGCGGCACATCAACCTGCGGCTCTCTGCGTGGTGCCGCCACATTTGCCTCATCCCGAATGAAGCCTATATCCAGTGTCCCCGTAGGCCGGATCAACTTGTCACAATGCCAGATCGACACTCCAAAGTCCTTACATAACTGGAAAAATGAGACAAGGAAAAGGTTAAGTGGTGGAGGCTTTGAAATCTCTCTCATGTATCTCCGCAATGAGCATGCGGGGAAAATCAATCTCAAATCCCGCAACCAATACTACTACCATAACCGCGCGGTCCCAAGTTAGTGCATTGTCGGCCTTTGTGGGAGAAATCCAATTGCGAACCAACAGCCAGAAAAATTTAGCCACAAATGTGAGAGTGGCCTTCTTGATGCTCACGCCCGGAGTGGTGACCCACTCAGCTCGCTCTCTGTCAGTAGCAATTTGACTAGCCAGCCAGTGTAATAAAGTCTCTCTTTTCTCGAAGCTCCGCTGGAACTCTCCGCCCCGTACAGTGTCCTATCTGTAATCGAATTCAGCCGTGTTGAGTTCCCAAGAGTGATCAGGGACAGGAACATAGAGGAACCGGCGGATGGTGGTCTCAGAGATGTCTACAGAAAACTTGTGCACTAGTGTAGTTGTGAGGGGTGCCTGGGCAGTGGGTCTGGCATTCTTATGGATAGATCCCCGAAGAGTAGCCGCATAGGAAGCATAGAACTCCCTCACAATCTCCTCGATATAGGTGGCCAATTCTCGAGCCATCCACTTACACTTGTGACGTTGAAAGAGCCGATGGATTTTTGGTACGGTGTGTAAGCTCCCAGTAAGGACTCTGCACTCCTCTGTAATAAGTCGGGCCATCTTCTCTTTGTCATTTTTCATCTTGGCATCCCAATAAATTTTCCATTGGCCGTCAACACACCATGTGTTTGGCTCCCCAGCCACTGGATCAGGGTCGTAGCTTCGTGGCACCTGGACTTCTCCCAAACTAGTGGCCTCATTAGATGAGGCAGCTTTGTCATGTGAACCTGAGCTTGTGACGGATCCAGAATCGAAACCGGAAGTATGGGCGGGCTCAGAGCCGGAAGCAAAGGCAGACTCTGAACCGGAAGTAGAACCAGCCTCAGAACCGAAAGCAGAACCAGTCGGTGATCCAATCAGTGTATTCTCCTCATCAGACTAGGAGACAATGACTATGTCGATGACCACCTGCCGGGATGCATTCCTGGTAGCCAGAGGTGCAGTAGGAGATGTCCTCGTGGCTGGTGGAACATATGTTGGATCCTTTTCCACGTCCCTGTCTTCATCAATTAGCCTAAAAGTAGGCGCCACGGATTTTGATTTGCCCCTTTTAGAGTAGGTCACTTGCTTCTTAGGCGCCACGGTACCCGTGGATGTTTAATTAGTACCAAAATAAACTCATAACACACTGGAAAATATTTTAGAACTAAGAACGAACAAAAATGAAAAACAGATAATATTTTAGACAATGGCTTCAGTGACCACCTACGGTAGGTATCTACGGTCTGTAGGCTGACCTACGGTCCGTGGATCCCCTCCGTAGATTAGAGGTACCAAAAATTTGGTCTCTGATGGGAACCACGGATGTGCAGAACGGTCCGTAGATTGATCTACGGACCACAGACCACTTCTGTGGTTCCATACATCTGAAATTCTCATGTGCCAGCAACCACGGACTTGATCTACAGTCCATAGATTGACCTACAGCCTATAGAAAGGGTCTCGTGGATGGGATCGGTGCCAAGTTTCAAACATGCTTCGATTGGAAGCCCACAATTTTTCCATATTCAACAATATCCTAGTTTAATCATGTATTTCAACATAAATTATGCTAGTTCGTTATTCTAGGGGTTCCAATTACTCAATTATACAAGTCTTTTCTGCAAGATAAGGAACCCTAAGTCGAAACTTACATTTAGACTTATATTTCATTGTTTTTTTACATACAACAAGACAACACAATCACAATCTATCATCCCAAGGGTGCATTCACTTCTAATTTAGCATACAATTTCATATATTAATTTGCCAAAGGTCAAGACCTAATGCCAGACTTTCTATAATCAATTGATGAATCGAAATTCAAAGTGAGGGGAAAATCTATTACTTTACAAGAAGCGGGAGTGGGGTGATTGTGTGATGACTCGACGTTTTTGATACCACAACTTTGCCCTTACATATCGAACCCGTAGACCGGACCTCTTGGGGAGTTTGGAGAGAAAAGGAAATTTGGGATTGTGGGGAAAAGAGAGGAAAGATTAAGTGGGGAGTTATGGAGTGATTATGGAGTGATTTAAGGGATTGGGAAGTTTAGAAACGATTTGGGAGTAAATGGAGGTAATTGGAATGATTTGAAATCGAGGGATTTTAAATAGGAGGGGTCTGGGTCGGATCAGGCAGAACTAGGGTTTGGACCCAAGAGACCCCGTCTACAGTCTGTGGGTCAATCTACGGTCCGTAGATTTGGACAGTAGATCACTCTTAGACTTAGAAAATTTCAGAGACTTACCTGGGATCTAAGGACGCCATTCACGGTCCATGGGATGAACCATGGACCGTTTATGGGGTCCGTAGACCTCTGCACCAGACCTTTTTCTGCAGATTCTGCTTTTCGCCCCTGCGCATGTAGCAACCATTAGCCCTTTCCTTTTACATTTTTTGGACACTTTTTAGACACGAACCCTATGCTATATCAAGCCAACACTAAAACAAAAATAAAATAATTATCTAAATGAGTACAGAGAAGCAACTAAACAAAGAAAACTACTAAACAGAAAACAAGAACCTATTGTTGGCTAGATTTTTACATCTTGAGTTGCCTCCCAAGCAACATTTGATTTAACATCACGGCACGACGCAGGCATCTTGATTACTCTGACTTCATCAAGATAGTATGCCTTAACAACTTCTTGCACATTTTCCGTGTTTCCCATATAGATCTTGATCCTTTGCCCGTTTCCCATGAACCTTGTTCCTTCATTGTTCTCAAGCTCAACTGCTCCATGGGGGAGCACTTTTGTGAGCAAAAATGGCCTGGTCCATTTAGACTTGAGTTTGCCCGGAAACAAGCACAACCTAGAGTTGAATAGAAGCACAAGATCACCCACAACAAATTTTCGCTTTTCAATTATTTGATCATGATACCTCTTCATCTTCTCTTTGCACAAGGCTGAACTTTCATAAGCTTTTAGGAGAAACTCATCAAGCATATTCAAGTCATTCAATCTTTGATTAGATACGGCGCATCAATCCAAATTTAGCTTCTTCATCGCCCATAGAGCCTTATGCTCTAGCTCTACCAGTAAATGGCAAGACTTCCCATATACAAGTTGGTAAGGTGACATACCTATGGGAGTCTTGTATGCAGTGCGATAGGCCCATAGAGCATCATCAAGCTTCCTTGACCAATCTGTTCTATTAGCATTCGCAGTCTTCGCCAAAATATGTTTGATCTCTCAGTTGGACACTTCAACTTGCCCACTAGTCTGCGGATGGTAAGGAGTGGCTACATTGTGGCGGACACCTTATTTCTCAAGTAGTGCCTTGAACAACTTATTACAAAAGTGGGAACCTCCATCACTGATAATCGCCCTCGATGTACCAAATCTAGTGTAGATATTTTTTTCAAGAATGCGGTGACACTTTTACCTTCATTCTTGGGGAGCGCAACTGCTTTCACCCACTTCGATACATAATCAACAGCAACAAGAATATACTTCATCCTATGTGAACCGACAAATGGACCCATAAAATCAATACCCCATACATCAAACAACTCTATCACCAATATAGGATTCATAGGAAGCTCTTGCCTCTTTGAAATCCCTCATTCTCTTTGGCAACGGTCATAAGACTTGGCGAAATCATGAGCATTTTGGTGGATGGTAGGCCAGTAGTACCCACACTGCAAAATATTATGCGCAGTCCGCATAACACTATGATGCCCACCAACAGGCGATAAATGACACGCCTCAAGTACACTCAACATCTCAACCTCGGGCACACAGCGACAAATAATCCCATCAGCACAACTACGATACAAGTAAGACTCATCCTAAAAGAATTTCTTCACATCATGCATAAACTTTTTCCTTTGGTGAAAAGACAAATCCGGAGGCACCAATTCGCTTGCCAAATATTTAGCAAATTCTGCGAACCAAGGAATCAGATCATGAGAAGTAGCCAATACCTGTTCATTTGGAAAAGCATCATTAATTTCAGCCCTATCACCAAGCTTTAGCATAGCCTCTTTCTCTAATCTGGACAAGTGATCGGCAACTTGATTTTCGGTCCCTTTTCTATCTTTTACCACAAAATCAAACTCTTGCAGCAACAATACCCATCTAATCAACCTCGGTTTCGCATCCTTCTTCGCCATCAAATACCTCAATGTAGAATGGTCTGTATGCACTATGACCTTAGTACCAAGCAAGTAGGATCAAACTTATACTCCTCTTTGAGAAGTTTACACAATGGATGTGCAATTTTAGAGAAGTCCTTGATAAACCTCCAATAGAAACCTACATGCCCAAGAAAACTTCTAACACCTTTTACACAAATAGGTGGTGGAAGCTTTTTTATTACGTCTACTTTTTCTCTATCAACCTCAATGCCCTTCTCAGAAATTCGATGACCCAGAACTATCCCTATTATCACCATAAAGTGGCATTTCTCACAATTTAGCACCAGATTGCAGTCTTCACACCTTTTAAGAACCTCAGCCAAATGATCCAGACATCGATCAAAAGAGTCACCTACCACAGAGAAATCATCCATTAATACCTCAATAGTGTCCTCCACCATATCAGAGAATATCGACATCAGACAACACTGGAAGGTCGTTGGAGCATTGCACAACCCAAATAGCATCTGTTTGAAGGCGAAAGTCCTATAAGGGAAAGTGATGGTGGTCTTCTCTTGGTCCTCCGGAGCTATCGAAATCTGATTGTAGCCCGAATAACCATCAAGAAAACAATACCAATCCTTACCTGCAAGTCTATCCAACATCTGATCCATGAATGGCATAGGGAAATGGTCCTTTTCTGTCCAGGTATTTAGCTTCCGGTAGTCAATGCAGACTCTCCATCTAGTCACGGGCCGCATCGTAACAAGCTCGTTTTTCTCATTTGGAACCACAGTAATCCCACATTTCTTGGGCACACATTGAACAGGACACACCCAACTACTATCCGCAATGGGATAGATAACTCTAGTATCCAACCACTTGATGATCTCCTTTTTAACTACCTCTTGCATAGGTGGATTTAATCTTCTCTGGTGCTCAATACTAGGCTTGTGATCTGGCATGAGTTTGATTTTATGAGAACAGATACTAGGATGAATCCCAATAATGTCCGCAATAGTCCACCCAATAGCTCGCTTGAACCTTTTTAACACAGAAACCAAACACTCTACTTGATACGCTCAAATTACACCTCCCTAAAGAAGCATAAGCGATCGTTATCAAGTAAAGAACCCAACTTGTAGGTTGGGGTCGATCCCCCGAGGAATATGGTTTAGACTTAACTTTAACCAACAATTATATTCATTTAGTCAATGTATTTCCGAAAACAAGTAATTAAGGGGAGGGGGGCTTTGTGAAACAAATTCAGGAAATTATGTAAGTAATTAATAAGCAAGATTCAAACTTTAGTTGTTATCAAAATGATAAAGTAACTAGGGTGTACGTGTTCCCCATAAGATCATAATGCGGTAATCCTACTAATAGCAATCTTTTCCTAGTGTATTACATGCAAACTGATAAGTTAGGTATCTCTAAATCCTTGGTCCGGCATCTAGAGAATTTCACCCCGCATATTGGTCCGGCTACATGTGTATAATTTACTAACCCTTACCTTTAACTCAAATTACACATCACATCGATGAATGGCTTAGTTTTCACCCTCGCACAAATCGACATTAGATTATTAGATAGTATCACACTAAATCTATGTTGATAATTCTTTTCTTATTAACTACCTCCTTGGTCCGGCAAGTAGCAACAAGGCGAGTTCTAACGCGTGCACTCGTTAAAAAGACTTCTAAACGAAAGAATTATCAATGCATGCAACAACACTATTCAAGAATTGCTTAGTTACTATTCATACTTTGTTAATCGGGTTCCCACAACCCTAGTTGTGGATTTAGTTACCCATATTAGCAAGAACACAATTCATATTTTTAGAAGAAAAAATCATGAACTTACGTAATGAGAATGATAAACCCAGAATTTCAACTTGAATTTCCAAACCAATATCTTCAAAACAAACTTAGGAAATTAAGAATTGCTAAAGTTGCAAGTTAATCTCCAAAGCCAAAAACTAGAACTAAAATAATAAAGTCTAACTCTCAAAAATAAGGTTTACATGCCATATATATATATAAAAAATAAGTCCTAACTAAAAGGAAACGAAATAAGGAAATAATGTTTCAGGACGCGGTATCGATCGACGATACTGACCTACAGACCGTGGATTGATCTACAGTCCGTAGGTCCCTTCCGTGACTCAGGATTTGGGCAAATTTCTAACTTCAAAATCTTCAAATCTCTGATCCAAACGACAGAGCACCAGTACGGACCGTGGATTGATCTACGGTCCGTGGATCCTCCTTCGTAGCTCCATACTTAGAATCTTCAAAATCAGGTACTGGAACCCCTCTCTGAATCATTTGACGGATCAGCAGTACGGTCTGTAGATCAATCTACGGTCCGTCAATTGCAATCGTGGTTCCACACTTGGTCAAGAATTCCCTGATTTTCCTTCAAGCCTTGCCTGCCCATATACGACACCCATCTACAAAGCGTGAATGGACCTACGATCTGTGGATCACCTCCGTAGATGCCCTTTTGTGCACATCCTTCATCTGTGTATCTCAGTTTCCACGTCTGAACATATTTCCTGCAAACATGAGAAAAATACATAAAAACCAATACAAAATGGCCCTAGACATACACAACTCTGAAGTGAAATGTATTAAAAATACCTTAAACTCACGGTATATCGGCACGCTTCACACCGATAACTTGGACTCTACAAACACAGCTTCATAGATTCCCTAGAACTCTTGAACTCTGTGCTTTGATACCAAGTTTGTTATGCCTCTAGCCTATACCCTGGGCGGGACAGGCACTCGAGAACCATTCTTATCCCCAAGTAAACCCTTGGCCTTGCTTACTCCTCAGCGGAAGACTTAAACACAAGAAAATAGTTTCAAATGTTAACTAATGAAATAAACTTAGAATGTATTAAAAGAAACATTTAATTAGCCAAGATGGCAACTCTCAAGTCTCAAAACATCAAAACAAAAATGGAAAGACTCAAGAACTAACATCAATTATTGTCTAGGAAGCTCTAACAACTGAGATGGACGTCGAGAGAAGACCTACCATATCTTAATGAACTAAAATGATAAAGTAATAAAAAGGGGGATCCTCCAGAAGCAAGGAGGCTTACCAACAACTCTGAAGCTCAACTGGATCAGCGATGCGCTAGATGCTGATCCTGGTTACTTGAATCTTCATCATAAAAAGACGCAGGCCAACTGGCATCAATACATTGAATGTACGAGCATGCGAGGAGAAATCTAAAATAAGACATAAGCTTGAAAGGAACTGAAAGAACAAATCTGGTCTCAACTCAAGTCAACTGAACTGAACTCATTTCATTATAAAGCAGTATAAACAAGTGCAATCTTTTTAAAACATGGATAACAACTCTGTGTATTTAGAAAAACAATAGTAACTCTGTATGTATGCAAATATACAACATAAACTCTGGATGTATATAAAAATACAAGTAACTATGTGTATATAATAATACAAAATACTTTCGTGGATGTTTCTCTAACCAACAACCATCACTTAAGAGCTATTGTGATGATACAACATTTTGCCTCACGCTGCCAGGGCCGTCCTATACCTTGCCCAGGGTATAGAACCTGACTACTAAGTGGATTCACTAGTCTATGCTAAAAATCACTAAGGAATCATCTAAAAAGTATGACCCTTTTTCTACCCATGGTGGCTACATGGTTTATGGGTGCTGGGAGTTGTCTGAACTCTCCTCCATATCAGTGCTCAATACTACTCCCAAAATATGATACTAGCTCTTATGTTTAAAAACATAACTCTGTGGTTTGAGATAATTACTCAAAAACTAGCCCGAAGGCTCTCTTGGAAATTAGTGTTTCCTCTCTTGCTTAATTGTGAAAGCATTTACTCTTTACTGAAAACTAGCTCGAAGGCTCTTTTGGAAATCTGAGTTTCCTTTCTTGTTTAAATGTGAAAACATTTACTCTTTGGGAATGCATAGTCCCGATATACTCTTTTGAAGAAATGAACTTCAATCTTTTCTCTCTACTCAACTCAAAACTCAGGTCTTAAAACAAAGTTAAAAAATTTGTAAAAGACTTGTGAAAGACTCTATAAATTTCTCTTGACTTGGCTCTTAACTTTCCTTGAATTTGAATTTATGGATTAAAGGATTGTGATTTGTGATATGAAAGATCTCATGATGTTTAGGAGTGTTTTTAGATAGTTAAACATGAGAAACGATTAAGAAATAATTGTCTAAAAGAAAGTCCGCGACATGTAGATGCATTTAATTATTTGGTCGCGAAATAAATTTTGAGGCAGAACGGTCTGTGACCACTTCGTGACGCGGAGAAAATTTTGTCAATCATGTCTGCGTCGCGAACCTGGTACCCAATTTGACCGACTTGTTCCTTCTTCATTTTCTAATCCCAATTCGCCTAAATTTGATTCTTTTTCTCAATACCTCTTTAAATTCAGATATCCAGCACATGTAAAGAAGAATCTAACTCAAAACAACTCTAACAATCGACCTTAAACTCTCAAGAACTCGTCAATCTCATCCCAAATTCAAGAATGAAAGTAATTCAAGAATACAACTCAAGAACATCAAAGTCTCAGTCTTTTAGGATAAAAATCATACTGAAATAAATATGTTTGGTGCGTGGGTGAACGAACCCAATGCTATGTGAACTCACATACCTCGTAGGATCAAATCCTTGATGAAATCCGCAATCAATTCCTTACGAAGATGACGAATCTTGATTTTCCTCTTCTCTTCTCTCTAAGGCTCTAGCGTCAATTTTCAATTGTGCAAACTGAACCAATTCCATTTTGACCCTAATTAATTCACTAAAAATGAATTAAATCAAGTGGGTATGGAAAATACCATAATACCCTTCTAAAATCCAGTTTTTACTTTCCTTATCTAGACAGCCCAACTTCAAATGGGCATATCTCCCTCATACAAACTTGAAACTGAGCAAACTCAGCGGCGTTGGAAAGATAATTCAAAGATATTTCCTCTGGTATCTTGTATCATACCTAAATCATTCCGAGATAGGATTTATGGTCGTTGAAGTTGACCCAAAACTCATACTTAGCTTAACGTGTTCGTACTTTCCAAATTTGATTATTTCCAAAAAATGGTTTCTTTCTAATTTTAGTTCTTCAAAGAAGCGGGGTGTTACAATATCTTCCCCTTGGGAATATTCGTCCTCGAATGAGATTACTCTTAGTAGGCTAAGGTGTAACATCTAACACCTAGCTCAAACACCCAACAAGCAAAATGTTAATACAACATGCCAACTTAAAATGAAATCCAAGAAAAGGATTAGTACCTTAATTTGGAACTTCTTCGAATTCGACGAGATGTGCGTATCTCTTCTTCATATCCTCCTCAGCTTCCCAAGTAGCTTCCTCAACAAATTGATTTCTCCATAGAACTTTGATTGATGCTACTTCCTTCATCCTCAACTTGCGAACTTGGCAATCTAGAATCTGAACAGGAATCTCCTCATAAGACAACCTATCCTTAATACCAATGTCTTCAGTAGGTATGATAAGTGAAGGATCGCCCATACACTTCTTCATCATAGAAATGTGGAATACAGGATGAACCGCTACTAACTCTTGTGGTAGCTCTAACTCATAAGCTACACTGCCGATCCTCTTGGATATTTTGTAAGGACCAATATATTGGGAACTAATCTTCCCCTTCTTACCAAATCTCATAACAACCTTTATGGGTGAAACCTTCAAGTAAACCCAATCATCTACTTCAAACTCTAGGTCTCTTCTCCTAACATCAGTGTAGGATTTCTGACAACTCTGCGTTGTTTTCAATCTCTCTTGAATAACCTTCACTTTTTCCATAGCTTGGTGAACTGAGTATAGTCCTATCAACCCAGCTTCACCAATTTTAAACCATCCAATAGGAGATCTGCATCTTCTCCCATAAAGAGCCTCATACGGAGCCATTTGGATGCTAGAGTGGTAACTATTGTTGTAAGCAAACTCAATGAGAAGTAGGTGATCATCCCAATTACCTTGGAAATCGAGCACACAAGCCTTCAACATATATTCTAAAGTTTAGATGGTGCGCTCTACTTAACCATCAGTCTGAGGATGAAAAGCAGTACTCAAGTTCACCTTCGAACCCAAGCCTTTCTGGAATGACTTCCAAAATTGTGTAGTAAATTGTGCACCTCTATCTGAAATAATCAATACCGGAATCCCATGAAGTCTGACTACCTCTTGGATATACAACTTGGCATAATGTTCTGCTGAATGGGTCGTCTTTACCGTTAAAAAGTAGGTTGATTTAGTCATTCTATCAACAATCACCAAAATAGAATCGTGCTACCAGGGAGATCTTGGTAAACCTGTGATGAAATTCATATTGATCATCTCCCACTTCCATTCCGGAAGTTCTATATTCTGAGCCATACCACCAGGCCTCTGGTGCTCTACTTTAACTATTTAAAATTTATACTAGACATAAAACTTTATAAATGATATATTAAATAAAATATTTAAGATATATATTATTTTTTGAAAATATATTAATTAATAAACATATGTTCATAACTAATATTATGAAAAAATAATTGATCTACATTTTTTTAAATTAATATATTTCAATTAAATTGATCATAAAAACTAAAAGTATGAAGTTTCTACGAACATCGTGAAATACATGTTTGATAAAAATATTAATATATAAATAAAATGTCATAAATTATTAAAATATTGGATAAAAAATAATATATCAAGTCTAATTAAAAAATGACTTGCAATGTGAATTCAATAGTAATTACTAAAACAAATGAAACTGAGAATATAACATAAATTATAAATTCAAAACAAAAATATTAACATAATACTCTTATTGCATATTTCAACATAGCATACATGAATATGATTATTTTTTTTAAATAAAAATCAAAAACGTAAGTCTATAACCTTACTTAACAATACACTCAATTTGAATTTAAAAATTAGAATACTAATAAAATTATGCCAATGTGAAAATAAGCATGGCATAAAGAAATAGATAATACGAAAAAATTGCATAGAATCACGTGAAGTTAGGTTGATAATGAGAAGAAAATGAAATATAATAATAAAAAATAAAAAACGAAAAATACCCTTCAACTATTTGGAAAGGTTCAAATATACCCTCATTCATATATTGGGTTAAAAATACCCTTCATTCTACCTTTTGGTTCATTTTTACCCTTAAAAACTAACAACCTTTTTTTATAGTTATTATAATTATTATTGCTATTTATTACATGGTATATTCCTATTGGACAAAATCAAATACCCAACCCTTCAATTTCTTTCAATGTGCCCCGACACAAAACCACAAGGCCATGACCCAAATCCAACTAAAAGACCATCAAAAAGAAATAAAAGAAACCATCTCCTTAGTCCCTCCCGCGTTAATGTTCTTATATTTTCGAACTTAGTATAATCAGGAAGTTTCATTATAATGTACGTTAATGAAGTAAATTGGGACAAACTTTATCTTCATTTTTTGACCGGTTTTGGTGTTGTTTATTATCAATTTTGATTCGGTTTTTTTAATTCATGCAGTTTCAACTTATTTTTTGCTTCTTATTTTTTTTAGTTTTGGTGTAGTTTTGGTTGTTGAATTTAGCTGTTGTTTGGTGCAGCTTTGAAGCTGCTTTGTTCCAAGTTTTGTGTTGTTTTGATAGTTTTAAGTGCAATTTTTTTGTTGCAATTATGGGGAAGACATTAATAAGTTACGAAGAAGAAAAAAGAGGTTATTAGGTTCTAAGGAAGAAAGAAATATATCTTTTTGTTGGGTTTGAGTCATGGGTTGGGGTGGGTTAAAAAAATTGATGGGTTGGGACTTGATTTTATCCAATAGGAAGACGCCACATAATAAAAAATATTAATTATAATAATTTAAAAGAAGGCTATTCATTTTAAGGGTAAAAATGAACCCAAAAGGTAGACTGAAGAGTAATTTTAACCCAATACATGAACGAGGGGTAATTTGAACTTTTTCAGATAGTTGAAGGGTATCTTTGGCCCTTTTCCGAATAAAAAATAAACATTTAGAATAATAAAAATAAAAAAGAACTTAAAATAATAGAAATAAAAAATAAAAAAAATTAAAAAGTGATCAGCTGGTAATTACACCATGTAATTACCAGCAATTCACAGCATTCCTATGAATTGGAGAGTGTAATTACCCCCCTGCCAATTACACCAATTACATGTCCAACCAAACAGGACAGACAATGTAATTACACCCAATTACACCAAATCTAATTACCAGGGTGACTTTCCAAACAGGCTCTTAGTTCCATTATACTCTTACTCAATTCATATTTGGAAACTCTTTCTCAAAAATATATCAAAATCATATTGTGATATGATCATTGATGACTCGAGAAGTCATACTGCATAAACATTGATGGCATAACTAGATACCATATTGCTAAAACATTGATGTCATACTCGATTGTCATACTAATCATGTTTTAGAAACTCTTTCTCAAAGCTCATCTTACTTCCTCAAACACACATTTAAAACTTAAGTGTTGGTTTTCTAAAGCTTCTCAAGATTTATAACTCAATTCATAGGGTTCATGCGAAATTATGGACATGAACGACTCAACTCAGGGATCTTTATAGCAATATGGAAACTTAGTACTCAGAACTCAACGATATTACTCATCTAAAAAATACTAAATTCATAGATGAACAAATCAACTCAAGAATCTTAATGCATAACATATAGCAATTCAACAATTAGGAATAGAATTTCAAAAAGAATCTGGAACTCAAGAACTCAAAATCAACTTATCTCCAGAATACCCAAATCTAGGGATAGAATCCTAGATTACTCTTTTATTTATTTGAAAGTAGATGTAGAGCGTGAGTACGAACTAGTCCAACACTATGATAGCCTTACATACCTGGAAGAACAAGGTTCTTGAAGAATCTTGAATAAGAACTTGATTTAAAGCCTTGAAACCCTATCTAGAAGGTAAACAATCAAGAAAATATTTTTTGAGATTATTGAATTAGTTTCTTGAAATCTCTATGACCAAGATTATGATTTTCATTAGTGATTCATAATTGTATGGAGGAATTTGAGTTGGAAAGAATGGAATTCTTGGATAAAGACTTACCTTGAAGAAGAATCTTGAATAGAGTCTTCTACTTTGATTTTTCCTGTAACACCCCGTATGCTAGAACTACAAAAATGCAGGTTTCAGAAGTTGCAGGTGCCACCGACAGGCACCACCCACAGACCGTTGGGTGACCCACGGTCCGTTCTAGTGGTCCGTGGATGGCCACCTGCACCCCTCCATAAAAGCAGTCCAGATATCCAGCTAAGGGTCCACCCACGCCGGGACCTACAGACAGTAGGTCAGGCCACGATCTGTGGTCCAGGGCCGTGGGTCAGCCCCCAACTTTCAGTACCAGAACCCCCCATCGATGGTCACCAGGATGGACCGTCTGTGACCCCGACAGATTTTAAGTCAGGGATCGTTTGGTCTTTTCTCTATGTGTTGGAGACCTAAACAACGTCGTTTAACCCCTATACTACGTAGTTTTGGTTAGTTTTAGCCTAGAAACTAAATTAGAACCTAACTTAATCAATCATTCACCAAAATTAAGTGAAACTTAGAGAAAAATAGAGAGAAAAGTCTAGCAGCCCTTCAGGAAAATACAACAAGGTTTTCATCAGTTCCACCCCCGAAATCGAAAGATATCTCTGTGAATTTCATCACCAAGTATGCGGTATTTCACTAGTTGGTTCCTTTCCCCAATTAGGTCTCTAGATTTCAGTCAGAATCTCTATTCCTTTGATATTATCTAGACCTAGGATTTCTTAAAAGTTAGAAATTGTGGGGTTTTAGTTGTTAGAATGATCCAAATCAGAGTATCATGTTGTTCCTTAAGTTCTTGCATGAAATTCAGAACCCTAGTTGTGTAGATTCGTTTAGTTCATGAATTACACATGTTAGGTTAGTTTATTCAGTTATACATGCTCCAATTACGAATGTTGCATTATTAGTACATTAATGTTGCATTTTCAGTTAGCATGTCAGTATTTTGAGCTATCCAGTATTACAGAAAATCAGTCATAATGTGTTATTTACATAATCAGTTGGGAGTAGACTTAATACCGAGTTGTACTAGGGTCAGTCACCCTCATAGCCCCAGAAATACGTGCCCACATAGGTTGATAAGTCCCATCTGTGTTCATTACATTTTAGTGATCACGCCACTCATGCATCTATACCTCTGCCAGGGTATATTGGGCCTTCTCGATGGGGCGTATACATCGGGTGTATACATCGGACTCCACATTTAGCTCATGTGGTTTTATTTCAGTTATTAGTAGCTCCCACTGTCAGATTCCAGTGTAGTGACCAGGTATCAGATACAGTTCAGTATTGAGTTTCAGCGTGTATAAACTTGGTCATTGCATTCAGTTAGTTCATGTTTAGTATTTCCAGTATAGTATCATGTTTATCTTACATCATTGCTTAGTTATATGCTTTGTTCAGTTATGTATATTGTTCAGCTTTATTCTATCCAGCATGCTCAGTACCTTTCAAGTACTGACGTATACTCTGCGCTACATCTTCTAATGATGTAGGTTCAGGTCCTCAGCAATCAGATCACGAATAGATCGGTTCCCGATCTTCAGTTAAGCAGCATCAGTGGTGAATCCTCATTCTTCGAGGACGATTGACATGAATATCTTTTTACTTTTAGTCTTTAATTTCAGTTTTTGCTAGATTTAGCTGGGGAATGTCCTAGAATCTCTAGTTGAGGCTTTATTTCAAACATAGTTAGATTCAGTTTTAGCTTGGAGTCTGATATTTCATTTGTTATTAAACTCTCAGATTTTATATTCATACTTAGAATGGGTATTCCTCATCATTTTAGTTTATCTCATGTATTATACTTCCGCACAATATTTCTTTTAACTATGCTTATGATATGCCAGCTCAGGGTTTGCTTGGGGTCACTTGTGCTCCTAGGTCCTCTGTCCGCGTCCTAGGGGTAGCTTCGGGGATTGACAAACTTGGTATCAGAGCATTAGGTTTGAGTGTCCTAGGATGCTTGAAAAGCCTCACTAACTAGAGTCATTTTCATGAGTGTGAAATGCACCACATCTAATGGGTGGAAGGCTATGAATCGTTTCAGGAAAACTTTACTTTCTTGTTATTTTTATCGTGTGTGAGTATGATCTACCTTCTAACTAGTCAATTTGCATTTCAGATTATGCCTCATCGTAGAGCTTATGCAAGAAAAGTGAATGCCCACAATGCTAACTCATCTCCTCCAGTCCCAGATCAGGAAGTTTCAAATGCAAAGTTTCAAAACGCTATCCAACTATTGGCTCAGAGTGTGACTAACCAGAACAATCAGCAAGCCCATGTTCTTATTAATACTAATGTTGGGTCAGCTGCAGCTAGAGTTAGTGATTTTGTTAGGATGAATTTGCCTGAATTTTTAGGCTCGCAAGATGGAGAAGATCCCCAAAACTTCATAGATAAGGTCAAGAATATCTTTGGAGTGATGCAAGTGACTAGTAATGATAGGTTTGAGTTGGCATCTTACCAGCTTAAAGATGTAGCTCACATCTGGTTTACTCAATGGAAAGAAAATAGGGGTACCGATGCAGCTCATATCACTTGGGAGTGCTTTAGTGAGACTTTTCTAGATAGGTTCTTCCCAAGAGGGTTGAGGGAGGAAAAAGCTCAGGAGTTCATGAATTTGAGGTAGGGTAGCATGTCGGTCCAAGAGTACAGACTCAAGTTCACCCAACTCTCTAGGTATGCTCCCCACATGGTTGTCGCTTCCAGGGCTAAATTGAACAAGTTTTTTGTATGGGGTATCTGACTTAGTGGAAATAGAGTGTAGAAATACTATGTTGTTGGAAAATATGAACATCTTAAGGCTCATGACTCATGCTCAGTAGGTTGAGGGAGATAAGCTTAAGGAGCAGGCTAAGGAGAACAAAAAGGCTAGGACAAGCAACTATGAGTATCCTCAACAGAAATCAGGTGGTGGAAATCGCTCCAAGTTCGGCAAAAGTCTTCAGCCCCAGCACCTTCATCAGCTAGTGTTCCATCCTCCAGGTTCTTACAGGATCAGAAAGGTAGGGCATCAAGCTCTAAGTCTCAGGGGAGTGTTTCAGGTACTAGAACCTACCCAATTTTTCCTAAGTGTGGTAAGAACCATCTGGGCGAGTGTCTAGCAGGAAAGGAAAGATGCTTTGGGTGTGGTCAGTCCGGTCACGGGTTGAGAGATTGTCTTTCTTCTAAACAGGGTCAAGGAGGTAATAATGGTAGAGCTCAGTCCACAACTTCAGCAGCACCATCAGGTCACCCGACTCAGTAGGGTAACTCATCTGGTACAGGTGGCAGTCAGCACCAAAACAGGCTATATGCTATTAAGACTCGCCAGGAAGATTCTCCTGATGTGGTCAGTGGTACATTATGAGTCTTTAACTTAGATATTTATACTTTTTTAGATCCAGGTGCTACTCTTTCCTTTCTAACTCCTTATATAGCCGTCAAATTTGATGTTAGTCCAAAAACTCTATCTGAACCCTTCTTAGTCTCTACTCTAGTTGGTGACCCAGTTATAGCTAGACGGGTATACAGAAATTGCCCTGTCATAGTCTCTCAGAAAGTCACCTCAGCGGATCTTGTGGAATTAGAAATGGTAGACTTTTATATCATTCTAGGCATAGATTGGTTACATTCCTGTTATGCCTGAGTCAATTGTAGAACTAGGATCGTTCGTTTCCAGTTTCTAAGCGAGCCAATCTTAGAATGGAAGGGTGGTAGCTCAGTGCCTATGGGTCGATTCATTTCTTACCTTAAGGCAAGAAAGATGATTTCCAAGGGGTATATCTATCATCTTGTTTGGGTTAAGGATTCTAACTCCGAAACCCCAACTCTTGAGTCAGTTCCTGTAGTAAATGAGTTTCCTGAAGTGTTTCCAGAAGATCTTCCCGGAGTTCCTCCCGAAAGGGAAATTGACTTTGGAATTGATCTCCTTCCAGATACCCAACCTATTTCTATTCCTCCTTACAGAATGGCTCCAACTGAGCTTAAGGAATTGAAAGAGCAGTTGAAAGACCTTCTAGATAAGGGCTTCATCAGGCCTAGTATTTCCCCATGGGGTGCACCAGTGTTGTTTGTAAGAAGAAAGATGGTTCTCGCAGGATGTGCATTGGCTATCGGCAGTTGAACAAAATCACAATCAAGAATAAGTACCATATCCCCAGGATTGATGACTTGTTTGACCAACTTCAAGGTGCTAGTCATTTTTCGAAGATAGACCTCAGATCCGTTTATCATCAGCACAGAATTAGAGATAGTGACATCACAAAAAAAGACTTCAAAAATCGGTATGGTCATTATGAATTTGTAGTTATGTCTTTTGGACCAACTAATGCTCCTGCAGTTTTCATGGATTTGATGAACAGGGTGTTCAAGTGGTATTTGGACTTGTTCGTTATCGTCTTTATTAATGATATCCTCATTTCCTCTAGGAATGAGAAAGAACATGTGAATCATTTGAGGGTTGTCCTGCAAACTCTCAAAGATCGCCAGTTGTTTGCTAAGTTTAGTGAATGTGAGTTTTGGTTGCAATCTATTGCTTTCCTAGGGAATATAGTATCTAGCAAAGGGATCCGAGTGGATTCTCAAAAAATAGAGGCAGTAAAGCAATGGCCAGACCCACCTCTCCTACAGATATCAGAAGTTTCTTGGGTTTGGCTGGTTATTACAGAAGGTTCGTTGAAGCATTTTCATAAATAGCCTCTCCATTGACTAAGTTAATTCAGAAAAAGGTTAAGTTTCAGTGATCAGATAAGTGTGAGAAGAGCTTCTCCGAACTAAAAGTTAGGTTGACTACGGCTCTTATTTTGACTCTACCAGAGGGTTCAGACGGTTATGTTATCTATTGTGATGCATCCAGAGTCGGCCTATGTTGTGTGTTGATGCATTGAGGTAAGGTTATAGATTATGCTTCTAGAGAACTTAAGGTGCATGAAAAGAATTATCCGGCTCATGAACTTGAGCCTGCAGCCGTAGTATTTGTGAAACGACCCCAAAAATGCCCGAAAATGTGCTTCGGAAACACCTAGAATTGTAATTTCCATATATCTCAAAATCCATGCATGATTTCGGAAATTCAACTTCATATTCTTATTCAGGGGGTCAATTTGAGTGGGAAATGGGTCTAACCCAAATTTTAGAGCAACCGTATCAAAATTCAAAAATCGCAAAAAATTGCAATTTGGAGGGTCAACTTTAAAGGGGCATATCTCTTAGCACACAAGGAACTGGAAGGGCCTCAACCTATTAAATTAAACCTCTATGAGTTAGCTTTCCAATGCACTTGGTTTCACCTCATTCCGAGTTAGGATGAGGGAGTTATGACCATTTTCGTAAAACCTGTCGGAGCAGAT